>JARYGA010053774.1:0-29929 GCA_030545235.1 Helianthus tuberosus
TAAAGAGTTTTTGTTGTCAAAATCTAATTTGAGTGACGAAACATTTGAAGTTGCATATACTTTGAATGATTCTGACAAATTATATTTTGATAAAGAATTCCCAATTAGAAATGTTCGGTTTGACATGATTAAAAAGGTTTTTAAAATGACAGAAATTAATATTTCTGAAATTAAAGATTTAAATTCTACTGGAAAACCTAAAAAATACACTTCAAGAGTACAACAACGTTTGAACAAGAAAAAAGGTTACAATTCTGGTTCTGGTTTTCAAAAGAAACCAAACCACAATCGTAGCTACAAAAAGAAAGGACTTGGTTTTATTCCACCTGAAAATTATAAAAATGAGAAAATTTCTAAAACAAATACAAAATATGTTGCAGGAACTAGCCATGAAGAAGAATCAAAAAGCTCATTCTGGAAGCAATCAAACACAGAATTTCTTGCAAAGAAAGTTAAGAATGAAGCTTATCAAAGAAAGGAGACAAGAACCTGTTACAGATGCAATGAAGTTGGTCATATTGCATGGAACTGTCCCCAAGCAACAAAAACAAAACAGGGAGTCTCACAAAAACTGAAAGAAGTTATTGTTGACAAAGCTGAACCACCAACTGAAAGATTCAAAGTATTCAAAAATTCAACATATGAAGTTGGAGAGTGTTCAAAAAGGTTTTACAAGAAAAAGGGAAATCTTGACAACCAAGCTTGGGTTGTTAAGAAATCAAAGATAAAATCTGGCGATGAATCTGATTCTGCAAAGTCAGAGGAGCCACAGGTTGAGGTAAAAAGTGAAAACTCAGTTCCTCCAATGGATGATGAGAACTTTCCATCATTGAGGACTGAATATTTTAAATCAAAAGTTGGGAAAGTTGAGATCTCAAATCAATTCTATTCTGAACAGAAAGAATTTGATGTTGAGAAAGCGTTTAATGGAAACATTAAAAAGATGATTGGTAAAATGATTGATGGGAAGGTTAAAGGGGTAAAGGAGTTTTATGCTACAAAGAAGGCAACTTATAGCCCAACCCCTAGTGAAGTTGAGAAGGTTACACCCAAGGCTGGTCAGGCTTGGGTGGATATTTTCTTTTATTAAAAAACCTGACTTGCCGGAGATCCCAAGTTTGTAATCGTGGATCAGGAATCGGCATCATTCATGTTTTATGAGTTTATATGAAAAGTTCTTAAAATTGTTAGCATTTTACAGGTTAAGTATGACTTGCCGGAGCTTCCAGGTTGGTAAGAGTGGAGCAGGAATCGGCATCATTCTTTATAACAGATTTTGATTGTGTTTATTTACAAGTGGTTGAAAAAGGTTTTCAACGTCAAGTGGTAAATCAAGGACATTAAATTGTACTTGATTTTCTACAAATGATTGAGGAATGATATGATGAACCCCTAACTTTAAAAGTGTTAAAATCAACAAAACTTATTTTCTGGAAAAATCATTTTGGTTAAAACAAACTTAAGTGTTTTGAAATCATAATGAGAAAATAGTTTGTTGTGAGGGGGAGTTCTGATTGTTTATGCCAAGTGGATGGCGATTTGAAGTGATTTGATATCAGTTGTCAAGTTTATTGTACAGTTTGTCACTTTATTGTACAGTTTATTTTCAAATTTCCTAAAATGTGTTTGCATTTTAGGGGGAGTAAATTTTCAGAAAATTCAAAAACATTTGAAAATTTGAAAAAGTCAAAAACATGATAAAATTCAAAAAAGAGTTTTGTTGTGAATAGAGGAAATGATAGTACATCAGTGGACTGTCACAACATGCTAAAGAAATGTAAAGTAAAAATGTGATAAACGGTCTCACTGCGGATATGCCAGTAGGTTTTTGCACATTTAGTAGATTGTGACGAGATATAAACCTAAATTTCAAACTTGCTTGTTTTGTGGGTTAACACAAACTTGGATATATAGGTAACCCCTGAAATCTTGTTTGAAAGGTCCCTTATTCTGAGATACTAGGTCTTTATGCTCAGTGATATCTGGGGTATTATCCCGGGACTTCTGATTTTGCGGAAGCAATGGCCTAGTCCCCGGAGAATACTTTCTGCTTGCTTGAAAAATAGCACCACCCTCAGCTAAAAAATGATGAAACATTGAATAATGCTAATCATGGCTGTTGTAATTCAAAAGATCCTCTAAAGGGGACACACCTAAAAGTCAACTAGGCTCTCTGCTGAACGGAAGTTCTGACCTGAGCTATCACGGTTGCATAATTTATTCCCCTTACAGATATCATCTGTGGTATATTCACCTGTAAGACTGAATATTGGGATCTGGATACGGGAGTATATTCAAGTAGTGGGACACACGAATAAGTTTAAGTCTCTTAAAACATTAATATCGTATCTCGGATCAGTTGAACTTTGTGTGAAAATTTAAGTGGACAAGTATACTGACAATCTAAGTGAATCGTTTAGAACTTAATATGAAATGAAGCTTAACGGTGTTAGTGATTTGTCTCAAAAACTGATATGATCCTCTTACACGAACTCACAAAAATATTGTTTGTAAATAGTTCTTTACTGCATTTTATTTTTGTTATTTCAAAATCCAAAAAGATTTTCGGTGTGTTTTAGCATAAATTTTGAAAAATCCAAAAAGATTTTAGACAACTGATGTTGAAGAGCTGAATTTTCAAAATTTCCAAGTGCTGAACATGACGAACAGGTTTGGGAGTATTTAATTGAAAAGTTTTTCAGAGATAAAAATTCGTTAAATGATCATTGTTAATGTTTGATTGTATATTGATTGAAGAAGGATCAGTATTGGTGCATGAAAATTTGACAAATTGTTAAATATTTTATTCTTGTGAATCTTATTTTTGGGTAGAGAATGTGCAGGATAGCAGATAGAGTGCCAGGTTCCGATACCTGAGGATTCTGAAATTCTGTAAAAGCCAGACTACGATCCCAGCATGTTTTGAGGGGGAGTCTGTTAGAGGGAGAGAGAATTGGAGATAGGATAGAGCTAGATAGAGATTCTGAAGAAAGCTCAAAGACTGATAAAGACTGAAGATTGAGAAGACTCGACACTTAAGACTCGTCAACATCTGAGGGGGAGTCTGTTGGTGCAGTCATCTGTCGTCTTCGTCTTATGTCGAGTCTAGAGTTCAGTGCGAATCTAATCAAGTTTGAGAGTTTCGCTTGAAAGAATTAGGTTTCGCTTGAAGCATGTTCAAGCGAAATCATGAGTATGAGATTTCGCTTGAAGCATGTCCAAGCGAAATCATGTGCTCTATAAATAGGCCATTTGTCATTTCATTTGGAACAGTTGTCTGAGAATTATACCGAAGTGCTGCCGGTGGTTCGTCTGAATGTAAAGGTTGTCAAATTAATATAAAAGAAGATTAAAGTGTGATACAAGCTGTTTCATTGTCTGTTTCTTAGTTTCCGCCTTTGAAACGGACTAGAACTCTTCCAAACGACTCGTTCGGGTCGGAATCCGATCCTACATGATCAACAGTGTTATGACCACAATTACTAGTTGAGAGAATGATCAACAGTAATATGACCTGAGTCACTAGTTAAAAAAATGATCAACAGTGATATGACCACAATTACTAGTTGAGAGAATGATCAACAGTAATATGACCCGAGTCACTAGTTGAAAGAATGATCAACAGTGATATGACCACAATTACTAGTTGAGAGAATGATCAACAGTAATATGACCCGAGTCACTAGTTGAAAGAATGATCAACAGTGATTTGACCACCGTCACAGGAATCGCCTAGTGACCAATATAATAGTAAGATATACTATATCTATTACTTGATAAATTCACTATTGGACGAAAGTGAGCCAATGAGTGATATGACCACTGTCACATCGGAACTGCCACCATGTGACAAATACTGATTGAGTTGGGTAAATATAAATAAATATAAAAACCTTGATGCTGTAAAGTATAACAATATATTTTATAAAAATGGAATGAACTCGCCAGTATTTATTACTGATAAAATGTTTTCAAGACATGTTTCAGGTAACTTGCTATAAAGATAGTAGAAGCCAGCTATGGAGCACTGAAGGCATAAATAGAGTGGCTAAAAATACCTGAATAAAATAAGAAATTATGTTTTATTTATTTGGGTTTATCCCTATAAAAACAATTGAATGAAATACGGGTTTTAGCCCATTTGTTTAATATTAAAAGTTTGGTGTTTTACAAACTCTGAAATTATTTCCTAACTACGACCCTGATGAAAAAAATTTCCGCTGCGTAATTAATAAACACCAGTACCATCTGGCTGGCTCGCAGCACCCGCTCCCAGGGTGGGGTCGGGGGCTGTGACAGAAGGTGGTATCAGAGCCACTTGTTTAAGCTATTTAGGTGTTCTTTTAATACCTAATCTGAAACAATAAAGTTAGGAAATTAATACAAGGTAACAAATGTGTTATTTTTGTAAATTTAAATATATGAATATATATATGTAGATATGCACATATGATTCCTGGAAGTATTGTTTTGTTTTAATTATTCTGTGATATTAATAATTGAAAATGTTTATAATTCAGATGTCGAATGAAGTATCACATAATCCAGAAGTTCATACTAATAATGAAAATCCTTTGGATAAAAATGCTATAGAAAATCTAATAGCCCAAGGAATAGCTAATGCTTTACCTTTAATAATTAAAGCCGTTAAAAAGCCCGTAGAACCCACCAAAGTTACGGGTAGCAAGCATACTCGTGACGACAGTTTTAACCATAGTGTCAATGGAGACAATGATGATATAATCAAAACCCCATTTCCCAAGAAAAAGAAGGCGATGACTCTTGGGTGTACCTACAAAGAATTTCTAGCTTATAAACCAACTAAGTTCGTGGGAAGTGAAGGAGCCACGACTGCTCTGCGATGGTTGGAAAAGACGGAAGTTGTTCTTAAAATCAGCAAATGTGCCGAAGAAGATAAGGTGACGTATGCTTCCAACCTCTTCAAAGAAGAAGCCTTAGAATGGTGGAATACAATTCTTCAGGCAAAAGGAAGTGACATGGCTTATGCCATGAACTGGGAAAAATTCAAGGAAATGGCAGAAAGCAAATTTTGTCCCCCTTATGAAAAGGAACGAATGGCTAACGAGTTCCTAAATCATAAAATGATAGATGTGAATTGTCGTGAATATACGATAACGTTCTTCGAATACGCAAGAATGGTACCAATTCTGGCTTCGCCAGAACCTGTACTAATTTCTCGTTATATTTGGGGATTAGTTAGTGAAATCTGAGACCTGGTGAAGGCCGCCAGACCACAGACTATTGAAGAAACAGTTGAACTAGCTAACATCCTGACAGATGGACTAATCCGCACAAGAGAAGAAAACAAAAAGAAAGAGTTGGCCCGGAAAATTTCTCAAGAATTCAAGAAGAAGGGAACTGAACTGTCATTGGAGCAACCTACCTACAGAAGTTGTAACAAAAAAGCATTCAGGAAGATGTCGTTTTAGGAAAACACCCTACTGTGACTTCTGCAAGATGACCGAGCATATAGAGGAAGAGTATAGAAGGAAAACTAATATCTGTTACAATTGCGGAGAAACGGGACACATCAAACCATATTGCCCGAAACTGACCAAAGCACTCGACAACAAGGCAAAAACAACAGATGGATCTAAGAAGAACGCGCGAGCATTCGTACTTACTACGCAAGAAGCAGAAATGATTCCAGACGTAATCGCTTATATGTAATATCTAAGTTAAGTTATTATTTAACCCTAGCATAAACAAAAGTTTTTAAATAAATGCATCCTGTCAAGTACTTCATCTATTCAGAACCATAATACACTTGTCTGGTCTTCATTTTCATTGAATCATTTAATTGGTTACGACACCTTGTGTTGGCGTTTTCTTTAATTTGAAGCTTACGCTAATCTCATTTTCACACCTGATGTACAGATTTATTTATTTAATTTCTGTTGGTTCGTTATCTTAAACAGTCTTAATACAATTATGTGTTAAGATAAGAGTACACAAATTCGTATTATATTCCGGTGTACCTCTAAAGATTCTTTCATCATTGATCAAAATTTTCTATGATATTCATTTGGTCTTTCAACATCAACTGAAAAATATATGAATATCCAAATTTACTTCATTAAAGCTTTCAGCTGATTTCAAATACGGTGAAATTGTTCGGTCACCATAATTATTAAGCTATTTCAATCATTTCGACACCTTGCGGCGTCGATATAAACTTGTAGCTTGGGCTAATCATGATCATACGAATCATTCAAAACCACGTATGTCTTTCGTTTGACTCATCATTGAACATAGTCTTAATGCAATTATGTATTAAGACAATGGTACACTAAACTCTGTTGTATTTCGGTGTATCCTTGCAATTCAATAATGTCAATACATTGATTTTTCTCACATCATGGTTTGATAGTTGACAAATTATTCTTGTGCTTCTATTTCATTTTGAGCTTGTTGAGTCTAAATCTTCCTCAAGTTGACAATCAAAGTAAGTTTCCTTTGACGATGAATTCCATTGTTTCTAAAGTCATTTACAACTTGTAAACATTCAATTTCGATATCTATTGATCATATATCTCTTTTGGCTTGAACCTAGTCACCTTGGAAATTATATCATTTCATCTCATTCGTTTGACATCGATTTCTTGAATTAATGCAGTTGAACCATTAAGTCCTATTTATTGTACAACTCATATTCACAAAATTTGATATTTTGATTATGTACCATCTACCTTAATACTGTTCTTATTGGAAAAAAAAACGTGACATAACTCTAAAAGAGACATCGTAGCCCAAATCTCGAGGACGAGATTTAAAACAAGGTGGGGAGGATGTAACATTCCCATTTTTATCATATAAGAATTATAGATTTGTTTAAATTTATTAACCACTAGTAACTAGTTTTATTTTTAATATAATTATTCGACCCATTTTATTCTTATACGTTTACATAGTTTTAAAAAAACTATTTTATATGTATTTGGGTGGAATGTTATTCTAATTAATTGGCTTGTATATATATATATATATATATGTGTGTGTGTGTGTGTGTGTGTGTGTGTGTGACATTTCTATAAAGTATATAGAAACTTATATTATTAGACGGGTAGATTACGGGTAAGCTGACCGTTAGAAATATGAAGTGTACCTAGACGGGCCTAGGAACCGTTTAATAATTAAATTGTAAAAATACAATATATTTGAACCTACTCCGTTTTTAATGAAACTTGTTTCAAAATGTAGATAAGATTATTCTCGTTCTAAAGACATATTCATTGTTTTATAAAACGTTATATTTTAGAAGTTGTAAGCGCCAAATAAGTGAAGCAGTTAAATTAATTATAATATATATATATCTAACAAAATATAATTAAATCAAGTTACATTACGTGTACAATAAAATAATAAAATTTAATCAAACTAAACATTTGAATTTGAATGAAGTGCACGTGTGCTTCTGATGTGTGCTTATTATGAAATATGGCAATGAAAGAAAATATCTACGTGTATGAAATTTTCGTGGGGACAAAGCAACTATGCATTATAAATAAGATTAGCCACCATTTTCTTATATAGTCTCTCGAGATCTCGCTCTCTACACATATATATATATATATACATACATACATATATATATATATATATATATATGTTCTTATTTTTTTATTTTACTCTATAATTAAAATAAAGCCCTGCCCCGTTTTAAGTGTTTTAACTCCCGATCACCGCTACCCTTTCCGATTGATCTGGAGCCCCATAACGCATGTCAAGGCTCTGCCCGACTAAGTTCGTTGGGGTTCGGTCTCGTGACCTTGGGATAAGGTTGAATTATGGGTACTATACTTAACACGAGTGCATTATATATTTTTAAAATAGATCAGAAGTTATACCCAAGATTCTACCAGGAGGCTTTCTAGTTGAACCCTAAAGTTACAAAGTGAGTCCATTCTCTTTTCTCACAGATTCATCACCTTTTTGTGATACAATTATATTTAAAACAAATGCTTTCCAAAGTCCTAAATGTTTACCATTTATACTTACAGTGATTAAATTTTTATATTCTATAATAACTGCCGGTATGGAAGGTTTTATACATTACTTGACTCTCGTTACTATTGGCCAAAAAAGTTAGCCAATAGTAAAATGACCACAATCACAGGGGGAATTGTGCCCCAATAGCCATAGCCTATAACCAATATTATTTTAACATTAAATCATTAATAAATTTAATGTATGATTGAGATAAATCTAAATGGTGTGTATATAAAATAGAGCTTTATTAATCATTATTAAAATATATATTAAAGAAAATATATTTAATAACCCTAAATTACTATTTACATTATAAAATAATGTTTAGTCTATAAATGTATACCATTATAAAATAGTCAAATATAATATATTCTACTATACTAAGATTATATTTTTAGTCTTAGTCACGTTAATATATTAAATAATAATATTACAATTATTTAATTAATATATTATATTTGATAAGTTATAGTAGTTTGACAGAAAATGATATATTTCATTTTTTGGGCTAAGAAATTTTATGCCATAGAAAATATATTTGACAAAGTAATGTCACGGGACACTACTAAGTCCAGAGGCACTAGTTGAGAGAATGATCAACAGTGTTATGACCACAATTACTAGTTGAGAGAATGATTAACAATAATATGACCCGAGTCACTAGTTGAAAGAATGATCAACAATGATATGACCACAATTACAAGTTGAGAGAATGATCAACAGTAATATGACCCGAGTCACTAGTTGAAAGAATGATCAACAGTGATATGACCACAATTACTTGTTGAGAGAATAATCAACAGTAATATGACCCGAGTCACTAGTTGAAAGAATGATCAACGGTGATTTGACCACCGTCACAAGAATCGCCTAGTGACCAATATAATAGTAAGATATACTATATCTATTACTTGATAAATTCACTATTGGACGAAAGTGAGCCAATGAGTGATATGACCACTGTCACATCGGAACTGCCACCATGTGACAAATACCGATTGAGTTGGGTAAATATAAATAAATATAAAAACCTTGATGCTGTAAAGTATAACAATATATTTTATAAAAATGGAATGAACTCGCCAGTATTTATTACTGATAAAATGTTTTCAAAACATGTTTTAGGTAACTTGCTATAAAGATAGTAGAAGCCAGCTATGGAGCACTGAAGGCTTAAATAGAGTGGCTAAAAATACCTGAATAAAATAAGAAATTATGTTTTATTTATTTGGGTTTATCCCTATAAAAACAATTGAATGAAATACGGGTTTTAGCCCATTTGTTTAATATTAAAAGTTTGGTGTTTTACAAACTCTGAAATTATTTCCTAACTACGATCCTGATGAAAAAAATTTCCGCTGCGTAATTAATAAACACCGGTACCATCTGGCTGGCTCGCAGCACCCGCTCCCAGGGTGGGGTCGGGGGCTGTGACAGGTATGGGGAAACGTATATGTAAATTTACGTATGTTAAACCCAAAATGGTGGTACTTTGACTTAATTCGTTGGAGCCAACCTATAGGGTGCTCTGGCAACTGGTGCTGCTCCGGGGATGATATCAATCCTGAATTCCACTTGCCTATCTGGTGGCAAACCAGGTAGTTCTTCTGGAAAAACTTCTGGGAATTCAGAAATAACAGGGATGTCTTCTATCTTCGGTTTAGGCTCATCAATAATCACTTGTGCCATGTAGATGACACAACCCTTCTTTAAACACTTGGAAGCCTTAAGCATAGTCACCTGCTTAGGCAGTCCATACTGGGTATCTCCCCGAATGGTAAGTGATTCACCAGACGGAGTCTTTATCACTACCTGCTTCTTGTTGCAGACAATTTGGGCCTGGTTATGAGATAACCAGTCCATACCCAGAACTATGTCAAAACCGGCCAATTTAAAAGGAAGTAGAGATAGAGGAAAAGAGTGGTTCTTAATGGATATCACACATCCATCTAACACACTGGAGACCGTTTCTATGGTGCCATCTGCTAACTTTACCTCATAATTTATACTCAAGGTTTTGACAGGTAAATTCAGCAATTTGCAAAATTTATGATCTACGAAAGACTTATCAGCGCCTGAATCAAAAAGTACTCTTGCATAGACATCATTTACAAGGAAAGTACCTGTAATCACATTGTCATCTAGAATCGCTTCTTTGGCATCCAATCGAAAGACTCTAGCATTTGTTTTCTTAACCTCTTCAGGCTTCTTGGCATACTTAGGGCAGTCGGTTTTGATATGCCCTTTCTCATTGCAGTTGTAGCATGTGACATCTTTTATCTTCTTGCACTCTATCGACTTGTGCTCTCTAGACTTGCATATTCCATATGCAGGTGCTCCTGAATTAGAATTGGACTCAAGTCTGCACTTTCCAAAGTGGCGTTTCTGGCAATTCGTGCACTTTGGCTTTTCCTCTGTTCGCTGACTATTCCTTCCAGACCCAAACTTCTTAGAATCAGTGTTTCCCTTGTGCTTCTTCTCTGACCCTCGTGAGTTATCATCCTCACACTTCCTCTTACTTTCTTCAGATTTCTTTAGCGATCTCAACCTGACCGCATCTAAAGTAAGGGACAAAGAGAGATCAGCTGCTGACCTAAATGTAGCAGGTCTTGAAGCCTTAACACTGGCCTTGATTTCTGGGGCTAAACCCCCAATGAAGCGAGCAATTCGCTTGGGCTCTGGTGTTACAAGGTAAGGAACCAGTCTGGACAGGGTATTGAAACTGGTGAGGTAAGCTTGACAATCTAAGTTTGTCATCACCAATGATAAGAAATCAGATTCAATTCTTTCGACCTCATGTTAGGAGTAGTAGTTTTCCATAATGAGGGTAACAAACTGCTCCCATGACATGTTGTAAAGCGGGATCTTCCCAGCAGCTTGAATGAGAGACCTCCACCATGCCAGCGCCTCTCCTTTGAATGATTGGGATACATACATTACTACGTCCCTTTCAGCACAACCGCTGATGTCCACCACCGTGTCCATTTCATCCAACCAGGTCATACAATCTACCGCTCCTTTCTCCCCATTGAAATCTCGGGGTTTACAGGAAACGAAGTACTTATAAGTACAAGACTTGGTGCGTGGTTCCTAATCGAACGCTATCTTCTTGGATGGAACACTGTGTTCATTTGATGAATGTCGATCATCATCCTTCTTTGGCTCCTCTTTCTTAGAGGGCGGCTTGTTATGAGGCTCTGAATGAGTTTTTGGGACAGACTTAGAGTGGGGTACAGTTGATGCTCGACTATTAGTCCCACTATACTCCCTGAACTGTTCCTCTACAGCTTTAGATAGAGTTGTATCAATCAGTGAACGAAGTTCTCCTTTGGTTATATTAATCCTATCATTATCATCGCGGTTTTCCAAAGGGTGACTGTTTATCTCGTCAGAGTCAGCCATGTAGTCTTAGTTGCTACAAAAAGAAAATAAGGGCAAGGTTTATTTAGAAGCCCTTACAGTACTATCGTTCTTAAACGATTTATTAACCATGCTTTTAATACACATATTAGTTAATTTGTTAAATATAAAAATTGTTCAGGATCTTTATCATAATCCTAAATTATAAGTTAATAATAGCACAAAAGGCCTAGTCACGTAGACAAGTTTTAATTTATAAGCCATGATTTCAGAGAATCGAGGCATTAAGGTTTGAATCAAAGTTCATTACCTTTTCTTGACAGGGAGTCGTAAGCCACCACTGTCTTTAGTCTCAGAGGACGTTAATTATAGCCCGTGGGTACTTCATCCTTAAGGGATGATTTTATAAATAAGGGAATTTAGAATAACCCAATTAAAAATGACTTATGTGATTTTTATCGTATCACACTTTGTCAAGCATGTTAATATGCTTTCAGATGTTTAACAAAAATTTGAATCTCTTAAATAGGTTCTACCATCTTGGCCATGTCTATAATGACATTTAGGCTAGGTTTTACTCTTTAGATTCTTTTTAATAATTAACACAGAACAATCCTTAATTGGAATGTTAACGAGGATCTGAATCTAATTGTGGAACTACCATCTTGGCCCTGCCTTAAAATGACACATGAGCTAGGTCTTGTCCTTATTAGATTTTGCCATTTTATTATAATGGTAGATCTTATAATATAGGAATGATGTTTTAAACATAATCGTTCCTTTAAAATTTAAACAAGTATATGGTTGCCCTAAATGGGACTTCTAATAATAAATAAAAATGACTTGCCCATGCAAGGGCTAATCAGAAAAATAACAAAGAAGTAATTAAAAGACAATGAAACAAATTGGAATTTGTCCTATGTTCTTGTCTAGACTCAAGAATGTGCAACTGTGTAACAGAGATTAAACGCAAAAGGCTAGCGTTTAATTCACTCAGTGTTGGCTCTGATACCAACCTGTCACACCCCGGATTTCCACGTGTCACCGGTGGGCCCGGTAGGGGAGTATCGTGACGTGGTTGGCAACATAATAGTCAAAGAACACAATATATATGAATGCACCGTGGAAGCAAAAGATAAATATTATTACATTCCGAATATAAAGTAATATCCAAGTATTACAACGGAAAGTAAGGATCCACAGGCGGATCAAAATAAAATGAAAACTGTTCAACAGACTTTGACATCTAGAGCTTGCGAGACTTGAGTAATGATGCCTATAGTAGCCAGACTATTTCGTCTAGCACCTGCACTTAACCTTTTTGGAAAATACGTCAGTTTACACTGGTAAATACAACTCAACTGACTCATTTTGAAAAGAGTTTGTAAATTGATTTGAATGCACTTCGGCACAAAATATCTTTATAACTTGGGACAATTATTTGTATATAATCTTGTATACAGATTTACTTATTTGCCGTCCATTAGCACCGGTTAGAAGAGCCAGTTTAAGTTAACTGACACGCCACATGTATAATGCCCACAAGGTTGATTCCTTTAGTGGATTACCAGTTTTTACATAATGCATCTGTCAGGTGTACGCCTACACCCCGTGCTTAGGTCGTGGCCATTTCGTAAAGTGATGCCAAGGATATCCGGGACATGGTCATTTAACCCCCAAGGGCCATACATCAAATAACACAGAATAAAGCGGGTTATGTAAATACATTAATCACAATCCGATTTAAATGACTACATACCCGACCAAGCGGTACTTTTATAGTACCGTACCCCAAGCCCGTATAGGGAAAATAAGTTAAGAGTATTTACCTGAGCAAAGTATAAATCAAATACAGCAAATGCAAGTACTTTTACTGGGCTCCTAATCTGGAACGAAGGTTTATAATAACCTATTAGATTTCTAACGGGTCTTTAATTAAGCTTAGACTTAGACCGGTTAGTTTCCAAGAGGTAGACACGGTTCAAACGCATGATAACGCGAAGACCGGTTTAGAATGTGGTTTTTGACCTGACAAGCTTGTATGCTTGTTTAATATGGGTAACTTAAACACATTCTGGATTTTGAGATAAAACCGATAAGGTTTGACCCGTTTCGGCTAATTTATGTAATCTTGTTACATAAACCGAACCGTACGCGTAATAAGCGTGATGGGTATTCATGAGAGCTATATACAGGTTTCCTAAGTTAATTATGCCTCAAATATGTTGTGACATCAGTAAGATGTCTTTCATTATGCCCAAAATGTGTTTAAACACAAACTAGGCCCCGTAGGGGTAGTTTGGTCATTTAAAAGTTTATAAAAGAGTTTAAGTAACAACCTGAGTTACAGGTCTGATGTAATCAGAAAAAATACATAATTTGCTAAGTTATATCAGTAGGATAGAGTGTATATGTGAAATTTACCAATTATAATCAAACTATGCCCCGTAGGGGTATTTTGGTAATTTCACATAAGCCGAAAAGCTCAAAACTGAAGTCTGAGTTTATCAACTTTTGCTTACTGTTAAAATATTATAATTTGCCTCAAATATCAGTAGGTAGCAACCCTTGTATGTTTAATATAGTTATAGCACATACTATGCGTTAAAAACGCTTAAAAAGGCGATTAGAGGCCATTTCCGGGTTTGATACATAAATCTGTTATTTTTATATTTCCAGAAGGCTTAAAATAATTTATTCATCATAAGTGATAAGTAGCAAAAGGTTTGGAGTCGTTTAGGTATGTAAAACTCATTTTATGGCCCGTAAGGGCAAAAACCGGCAATTATCGGATTAAGCCTACGACTATAAGTTATGCTCAGCCTAAAATTTATTAAAAATCTTTAAAAATCCCAAAATAATATATTACATTAGTGGGTAAAGATTTTGATATCAAAAAGTAGGCTTAACTAGGCTATACGCTAATTACGCCGTTTTATTAACATAACGCTTCTATTTTGCGCTAATGAGCATAACTCTCAATCTAGATCTCGAATTGATGTCAAACTTTGGTTACAAGTTTATATATCAATAATTAAAGTTTCTACTCTTTTACATTTTCAAATATCACGTTTTAAGGTGAAAAGGGCATAATGGTCAACATATGAGCAATTAACGGAATCACGCGTATTAATTGGATAACTAATGATCCGAGGTGTATAATCACAGAGGGTTATACTAGCATGTAACCTGGTCCAAATGAAGCTCTAAGGTATTTCTAAAACATACCATAACGGGTCAGAACTGAAAGTCAAAGTATAAGTCAAACTATGCGACTTTCGGTTCCGAACCGGGTCTAAACAGGAAATTGTCGGGTTGAACATGTTTAGACATGTTCTTACACTTATTACCAAGTTATAACAATGATCAAACAGGTTGTATATGTTCTACATTGTTAATTATGCATAAATTAGAATTTACACATTCTGTTGACCTTTTAAATACAAGTTTGACCCGACATTTGACCTAGTTAGAGTGGGAATCAGGGGGAACCCTTTTGAGGGTTTATTACCCACATAATTACCAACTTATAACTACTTTTAATTCGAGATATGACTGAGCCATTTTTGACTAATCTCGAAGTCAAACCGTAATTACGACGGTTTGACTTTTAGCTAAACAACTAAGCTAAACTTAATCGAGGAAGGTCAAGGGTACTTACAAGGGTCCTATGCACGAGTAGGGATGTCTTGGATCTGCTCCTAAGCTCAAGAAATGCTCCACAATTGCAGATGAAGGTGTGATCAAAGTTGTTGCATATGAAGGCCTTTTATAGTGATTTAATCACCACAATTTGTTGACACATGGTTCTACTAGTGACCACAACTGATCAACACATGTCCCTAGATGTTTAGGAGGCACTTAGGGGTCGCACATGAAGTGAAACATCCGTTTTGGGTCGAGTTTTCACGTATACAGGCTGCTGGTCGAAGTTTCTGCATCTGACGTCCTGACGCAGCCCGCGTAAAGGTTAAGCATCCTTTACGCGGCCCGCATGAGCCTTAAATTCAGAATTTCCATTTTCTTGTTTTTGCAACTTGTTCCTTGGCTTCACGAAAGGTCAACTAAGCTTATATATTGCAATTTGACCCCTTCGTATTTACCTACAAGGGATTTAAGACTTGTACCCACTTTGCCAAGTCCCTGGACACTTCCGGTTAACCCGAAAAGTCATAACTTTCAACGTTAACGCTTTAACCCCTCGCACACGAATTTGATCATAACTTTCTCATACGATAATGAAACTTTATGAAATTTATATCGCGCATTCTAGTGAGCATAAATAACAGTTACAAAGCTTCGGGTTTGTCAAAAGGTCACTCAGAGGTATAACTTACACATGTTGACACATTTAACCCCTGTAGTTTGTAATCTCTCACTTTTTGCTTCGTATGATCCATGATTTATTCGTTTGATGATATGATCATCATGTAGGGTTATTATGAAGTATATTTATTTACTGTTGACATTTAGAACCCGTATAATCACATACTTTCCATGTTTGTCAACTTTCGTCCTTTTATAACATTCTTTCACACGTTCAAACTTTATGACACGTGTCAACACATTATAGGACGTGAATTTTCGAGGTGTTACATCCTCACCCCCTTAAAATAAATCTCAACCCGAGATTTACTGAAATAAGTAAGGGTACTTTTCTTTCATCGTGGATTCAACCTCCCACGTGTATTCGGGACCTCTACGGGCATCCCATTTGACATTTACAATAGGTACATGCTTCCTACGAAGCTTCTTTACCTGTCGATCTTCAATCGACAAAGGTTTTTCCACAAATTTTAAGCTCTCATCTATATGCACATCTGTATGTGGTATAACCAGTGATTCGTCAGCGAAACACTTCTTCAGATTGCAGATGTGGAATACATTATGTATACTACTGAGCTCTTCTGGTAAGTTTAATTTATAGGCAACTGACCCGACACGTTCGATAACCTCGAAAGGTCCTATGTATCTCGGGCTTAGCTTTCCTTTCTTACCAAATCGCATCACTCCCTTCCAGGGTGATACTTTTAGCAACACTTTATCACCTACTTCGAAGTGAAAAGCTTTACGCTTTGGATCTGCGTAACTCTTCTGCCTATCACGGGCAGCTTTGAGACGGTCACGAATCTGGACAATCTTGTCCGTCGTTTCAAAGACTATCTCTGGTCCAGATAATTGGACATCTCCAACTTCGGCCCAACAAATGGGCGATCTACACTTTCTACCGTATAATGCCTCTAAAGGCGTAGCCTTAATGCTGGTATGGTAGCTATTGTTGTAGGAGAATTCGACTAAGGGTAGGTGCTTATCCCAACTACCACCCAAGTCAATCGCACATGCACGTAGCATGTCTTCCAACGTTTGAATAGTACGCTCACTCTGACCGTCTGTCTGAGGATGGTAAGCCGTACTAAAATTCAAACGTGTGCCCAAAAGATTGTTGGAAGCTTTTCCAGAAATGAGACGTGTATCTAGTATCTCTGTCAGAGATAATAGACACAGGTATGCCATGTAAAGCTACAATCTTATCCATGTATAACTGGGCTAACATATCGGAGCTATAAGTCCCCTTGATGGGCAAGAAATGTGCTGACTTAGTCAGTGTATCAACTATAACCCGTATTGTATCATTGCCTTTCCTTGTCTTCGGCAATTTGGTGATGAAATCCATCGTTACCATCTCCCACTTCCACGTAGGAAGTTCAGGATGTTGTAGCAAACCTGACGGCTTTTGATGCTCGGCTTTGACTTGCGCACATGTCAAGCATTTAGCTACTTAGGTGGCTACAGACTTTTTCAAGCCTATCCACCAATAATTTGCCCTTAGATCCTGGTACATCTTATCAGCTCCAGGATGAATGGAGTATTTGGAACTATGGGCTTCCTGGAGGATGACATCTTGAAGTCCTCCATAAATTGGAACCCATATTCGTCCATTCATTCTTAGAATCCCGTCCTTGATAAGAGATAACTGCTCCTCAGTTACTCCTAACTTTTCATTAGGATAGTTAGCTTCCAACACAGCTTCCTTCTGGGCAGCTAACAACCTTTCAATCAAATTATTCTTTATCTCCATGCGCTTGGCATTGATTCGGATGGGTTTCACCCTCTCCTTTCGACTCAAGGCATCGGCGACTACATTCGCCTTGCCGGGATGGTACTTGATTTCACAATCATAATCGTTCAAAGTCTCCATCCAACGGCGTTGCCTCATGTTTAACTCTTTCTGATTAAACAGGTGCTGGAGGCTCTTGTGATCAGAATAGATCACACACTTGATTCCATATAGATAATGCCTCCACAGTTTTAGCGCGAATACAACGACACCCAACTCCAAGTCGTGGGTGGTGTAATTCTTTTCGTGCACCTTTAACTGTCGTGATGCATAGGCAATAACCTTGCCTTTCTGCATAAGCACACACCCCATGCCAGTGTGCGACGCATCGCAGTAAACCACAAATTCTTCTATTCCATCTGGCAATGTCAGTACTGGGGCGTTGCTCAACTTTTGCTTCAGAATATCAAAGGACTCTTGCTGCTTAGGGCCCCATTCGAACTTTACTTTCTTCTTAGTCAAGGAAGTTAGGGGTGCAGCAATCCTTGAAAAATTTTCGATGAAACGCCTGTAATATCCTGCCAATCCCAGGAAGCTACGAATCTCTGTAGGCGTCTTTGGTTCTTGCCAGTTCATAACTGCTTCAACTTTAGCGGGATCCACTTGGATACCACGCTCACTGACCACATGTCCAAGAAATTGGACTTCTCGAAGCCAAAATTCACACTTGGAGAATTTGGCATAGAGCTTCTCCTGATGTAGGAGCTTGAGAATACATCGTAGGTGTTTCTCATGATCAGCTTGATTCTTCGAATAGATAAGAATGTCGTCGATGAAAACGATGATGAATTTATCTAAGTACGGCTTGCAAACGCGATTCATGAGATCCATGAACGCGGCCGGTGCATTAGTGAGCCCAAAAGGCATCACTAGGAACTCGTAATGACCATAACGAGTCCTAAATGCTGTTTTATGCATGTCTTCATCTCTAACCTTCAGTTGATGGTAGCCTGACCTCAAGTCAATCTTTGAGAAATAACTTGCTCCTTGTAGTTGATCGAACAAATCGTCGATCCTAGGTAAAGGATACCTATTCTTGATCGTGACCTTATTAAGCTCACGATAATCGATGCACAGACGCATCGATCCGTCCTTCTTCTTGACAAACAGGACTGGCGCTCCCCAAGGAGACGCACTAGGTTTTATGAAATCCTTGGCTAGCAATTCGTCTAGCTGTATCCTCAATTCTTTCATCTCCGTTGGAGCCAACCTATAGGGTGCTCTGGCAACTGGTGCTGCTCCGGGGATGATATCAATCCTGAATTCCACTTGCCTATCTGGTGGCAAACCAGGTAGTTCTTCTGGAAAAACTTCTGGGAATTCAGAAATAACAGGGATGTCTTCTATCTTCGGTTTAGGCTTATCAATAATCACTTGTGCCATGTAGATGACACAACCCTTCTTTAAACACTTGGAAGCCTTAAGCATAGTCACCTGCTTAGGCAGTCCATACTGGGTATCTCCCCGAATGGTAAGTGATTCACCAGACGGAGTCTTTATCACTACCTGCTTCTTGTTGCAGACAATTTGGGCCTGGTTATGAGATAACCAGTCCATACCCAGAACTATGTCAAAACCGGCCAATTTAAAAGGAAGTAGAGATAGAGGAAAAGAGTGGTTCTTAATGGATATCACACATCCATCTAACACACTTGAGACGGTTTCTATGGTGCCATCTGCTAACTCTACCTCATAATTTATACTCAAGGTTTTGACAGGTAAATTCAGCAATTTGCAAAATTTATGATCTACGAAAGACTTATCAGCGACTGAATCAAAAAGTACTCTTGCATAGACATCATTTACAAGGAAAGTACCTGTAATCACATTGTCATCTAGAATCGCTTCTTTGGCATCCAATCGAAAGACTCTAGCATTTGTTTTCTTAACCTCTTCAGGCTTCTTGGCATACTTAGGGCAGTTGGTTTTGATATGCCCTTTCTCATTGCAGCTGTAGCATGTGGCATCTTTTATCTTCTTGCACTCTATCGACTTGTGCTCTCTAGACTTGCATATTCCACATGCAGGTGCTCCTGAATTAGAATTGGACTCAAGTCTGCACTTTCCAAAGTGGCGTTTCTGGCAATTCGTGCACTTTGGCTTTTCCTCTGTTCGCTGACTATTCCTTCCAGATCCAAACTTCTTAGAATCAGTGTTTCCCTTGTGCTTCTTCTCTGACCCTCGTGAGTTATCATCCTCACACTTCCTCTTACTTTCTTCAGATTTCTTTAGCGGTCTCAACCTGACCGCATCTAAAGTAAGGGACAAAGAGAGATCAGCTGCTGACCTAAATGTAGCAGGTCTTGAAGCCTTAACACTGGCCTTGATTTCTGGGGCTAAACCCCCAATGAAGCGAGCAATTCGCTTGGGCTCTGGTGTTACAAGGTAAGGAACCAGTCTGGACAGGGTATTGAAACTGGTGAGGTAAGCTTGACAATCTAAGTTTGTCATCACCAATGATAAGAAATCAGATTCAATTCTTTCGACCTCATGTTGAGGGCAGTAGTTTTCCATAATGAGGGTAACAAACTGCTCCCATGACATGTTGTAAAGCGGGATCTTCCCAGCAGCTTGAATGAGAGACCTCCACCATGCCAGCGCCTCTCCTTTGAATGATTGGGATACATACTTTACTACATCCCTTTCAGCACAACCGCTGATGTCCACCACCGTGTCCATTTTTTATCCAACCAGGTCATACAATCTACCGCTCCTTTCTCCACATTGAAATCTCGGGGTTTACAGGAAACGAAGTACTTATAAGTACAAGACTTGGTGCGTGGTTCCTTATCGAACGCTATCTTCTTGGATGGAACACTGTGTTCATTTGATGAATGTCGATCATCATCCTTCTTTGGCTCCTCTTTCTTAGAGGGCGGCTTGTTATGAGGCTCTGAATGAGTTTTTGGGACAGACTTAGAGTGGGGTACAGTTGATACTCGACTATTAGTCCCACTATACTCCCTGAACTGTTCCTCTACAGCTTTAGATAGAGCTGTATCAATCAGTGAACGAAGTTCTCCTTTGGTTATATTAATCCTATCATTATCATCGCGGTTTTCCAAAGGGTGACTGTTTATCTCGTCAGAGTCAGCCATGTAGTCTTAGTTGCTACAAAAAGAAAATAAGGGCAAGGTTTATTTAGAAGCCCTTACAGTACTATCGTTCTTAAACGATTTATTAACCATGCTTTTAATACACATATTAGTTAATTTGTTAAATATAAAAATTGTTCAGGATCTTTATCATAATCCTAAATTATAAGTTAATAATAGCACAAAAGGCCTAGTCACATAGACAAGTTTTAATTTATAAGCCATGATTTCAGAGAATCGAGGCATTAAGGTTTGAATCAAAGTTCATTACCTTTTCTTGACAGGGAGTCGTAAGCCACCACTGTCTTTAGTCTCAGAGGACGTTAATTATAGCCCGTGGGCACTTCATCCTTAAGGGATGATTTTATAAATAAGGGAATTTAGAATAACCCAATTAAAAATGACTTATGTGATTTTTATCGTATCACACTTTGTCAAGCATGTTAATATGCTTTCAGATGTTTAACAAAAATTTGAATCTCTTAAATTAGTTCTACCATCTTGGCCATGTCTATAATGACATTTAGGCTAGGTTTTACTCTTTAGATTCTTTTTAATAATTAACGCAGAACAATCCTTAATTGGAATGTTAACGAGGATCTGAATCTAATTGTGGAACTACCATCTTGGCCCTGCCTTAAAATGACACATGAGCTAGGTCTTGTCCTTATTAGATTTTGCCATTTTATTATAATGGTAGATCTTATAATATAGGAATGATGTTTTAAAGCTAATCGTTCCTTTAAAATTTAAACAAGTATATGGTTGCCCTAAATGGGACTTCTAATAATAAATAAAAATGACTTGCCCATGCAAGGGCTAATCAGAAAAATAACAAAGAAGTAATTAAAAGACAATGAAACAAATTGGAATTTGTCCTATGTTCTTGTCTAGACTCAAGAATGTGCAACTGTGTAACTGAGATTAAACGCAAAAGGATAGCGTTTAATTAACTCAGTGTTGGCTCTGATACCAACCTGTCACACCCCGGATTTCCACGTGTCACCGGTGGGCCCGGTAGGGGAGTATCGTGACGTGGTTGGCAACATAATAGTCAAACAACACAATATATATGAATGCACGGCGGAAGCAAAAGATAAATATTATTACATTCCGAATATAAAGTAATATCCAAGTATTACAACGGAAAGTAAGGATCCACAGGCGGATCAAAATAAAATGAAAATTGTTCAACAGACTTTGACATCTAGAGCTTGCGAGACTTGAGTAATGATGCCTGGAGTAGCCAGCCTATTTCGCCTAGCACCTGCACTTAACCTTTTTGGAAAATACGTCAGTTTACACTGGTAAATACAACTCAACTGACTCATTTTGAAAAGAGTTTGTAAATTGATTTGAATGCACTTCGGCATAAAATATCTTTATAACTTGGGACAATTATTTGTATATAATCTTGTATACAGATTTACTTATTTGCCGTCCATTAGCACCGGTTAGAAGAGCCGGTTTAAGTTAACTGACACGCCACAGGTATAATGCCCACAAGGTTGATTCCTTTAGTGGATTACCAGTTTTTACATAATGCATCTGTCAGGTGTACGCCTACACCCCGTGCTTAGGTCGTGGCCATTTCGTAAAATGATGCCAAGGATATCCGGGACATGGTCATTTAACCCCCAAGGGCCATACATCAAATAACACAGAATAAAGCGGGTTATGTAAATACATTAATCACAATCCGATTTAAATGACTACATACCCGACCAAGCGGTACTTTTATAGTACCGTACCCCAAGCCCGTATAGGGAAAATAAGTTAAGAGTATTTACCTGAGCAAAGTATAAATCAAATACAACAAATGCAAGTACTTCTACTGGGCTCCTAATCTGGAACGAAGGTTTATAATAACCTATTAGATTTCTAACGGGTCTTTAATTAAGCTTAGAATTAGACCGGTTAGTTTCCAAGAGGTAGACACGGTTCAAACGCATGATAACGCGAAGACCGGTTTAGAATGTGGTTTTTGACCCGACAAGTTTGTATGCTTGTTTAATATGGGTAACTTAAACACATTCTGGATTTTGAGATAAAACCGATAAGGTTTGACCCGTTTCGGCTAATTTATGTAAACTTGTTACATAAACCGAACCGTACGCGTAATAAGAGTGACGGGTATTCATGAGAGCTATATGCAGGTTTCCTAAGTTAATTATGCCTCAAATATGTTGTGACATCAGTAAGATGTCTTTCATTATGCCCGAAATGTGTTTAAACACAAACTAGGCCCCGTAGGGTAGTTTGGTCATTTAAAAGTTTATAAAAGAGTTTAAGTAACAACCTGAGTTACAGATCTGATGTAATCAGAAAAAATACATAATTTGCTAAGTTATATCAGTAGGATAGAGTGTATATGTGAAATTTATCAATTATAACCAAACTATGCCCCGTAGGGGTATTTTGGTAATTTCACATAAGCCGAAAAGCTCAAAACTGAAGTCTGAGTTTATCAACTTTTGGTTACTGTTAAAATATTATAATTTGCCTCAAATATCAGTAGGTATCAACCCTTGTATGTTTAAGATAGTTATAGCACATACTACGCGTTAAAAACGCTTAAAAAGGCGATTAGAGGCCATTTCCGGGTTTGATACATAAATCTGTTATTTTTATATTTCCAGAAGTCTTAAAATAATTTATTCATCATAAGTGATCAGTAGCAAAAGGTTTGGAGTCGTTTAAGTATGTAAAACTCATTTTATGGCCCGTAAGGGCAAAAACCGACAATTATCGGATTAAGCCTACGACTATAAGTTATGCTCAGCCTAAAATTTATTAAAAATCTTTAAAAATCCCAAAATAATATATTACATTAGTGGGTAAAGATTTTGATATCAAAAGGTAGGCTTAACTAGGCTATACGCTAATTACGCCGTTTTATTAACATAACGCTTCTATTTTGCGCTAATGAGCATAACTCTCAATCTAGACCTCGAATTGATGTCAAACTTTGGTTACAAGTTTATATATCAATAATTAAAGTTTCTACTCTTTTACATTTTCAAATATCACGTTTTAAGGTGAAAAGGGCATAATGGTCAACATATGAGCAATTAACGGAATCACGCGTATTAATTGGATAACTAATTATCCGAGGTGTATAATCACAGAGGGTTATACTAGCATGTAACCTGGTCCAAATGAAGCTCTAAGGTATTTCTAAAACATACCATAACGGGTCAGAACTGAAAGTCAAAGTATAAGTCAAACTATGCGACTTTCGGTTCCGAACCAGGTCTAAACAGGAAATTGTCGGGTTGAACATGTTTAGACATGTTCTTACACTTATTACCAAGTTATAACAATGATCAAACAGGTTGTATATGTTCTACATTGTTAATTATGCATAAATTAGAATTTACACATTCTGTTGACTTTTTAAATACAAGTTTGACCCGACATTTGACCTAGTTAGAGTGGGAATCAAGGGGAACCCTTTTGAGGGTTTATTACCCACATAATTACCAACTTATAACTACTTTTAATTCGAGATATGACTGAGCCATTTTTGACTAATCTCGAAGTTAAACCGTAATTACGATGGTTTGACTTTTAGCTAAACAACTAAGCTAAACTTAATCGAGGAAGGTCAAGGGTACTTACAAGGGTCCTATGCACGAGTAGGGATGTCTTGGATCTGCTCCTAAGCTCCAGAAATGCTCCACAATTGCAGATGAAGGTGTGATCAAAGTTGTTGCATATGAAGGCCTTTTATAGTGATTTAATCACCACAATTTGTTGACACATGGTTCTACTAGTGACCACAACTGATCAACACATGTCCCTAGATGTTTAGGAGGCACTTAGGGGTCGCACATGAAGTGAAACATCCGTTTTGGGTCGAGTTTTCGCGTATACAGGCTGCTGGTCGAAGTTTCTGCATCTGACGTCCTGACGCGGCCCGCGTAAAGGTTAAGCATCCTTTACGCGGCCCGCATGAGCCTTAAATTCAGAATTTCCATTTTCTTGTTTTTGCAACTTGTCCCTTGGCTTCACGAAAGGTCAACTAAGCTTATATATTGCAATTTGACCCCTTCGTATTTACCTACAAGGGCTTTAAGACTTGTACCCACTTTGCCAACTAAACTTTCAACGTTAACGCTTTAACCCCTCGCACACGAATTTGATCATAACTTTCTCATACGATAACGAAACTTTATGAAATTTATATCATGCATTCTAGTGAGCATAAATAACAGTTATAAAGCTTCGGGTTTGTCAAAAGGTCACTCAGAGGTATAACTTACACATGTTGACACATTTAACCCCTGTAGTTTGTAATCTCTCACTTTTTGCTTCGTATGATCCTTGATTTATTCGTTTGATGATATGATCATCATGTAGGGTTATTATGAAGTATATTTATTTACTGTTGACATTTAGAACCCGTATAATCACATACTTTCCATGGTTGTCAACTTTAGTCCTTTTATAACATTCTTTCACACGTTCAAACTTTATGACACGTGTCAACACATTATAGGACGTGAATTTTTGAGGTGTTACAGTAAGACCCTTAATACTGGACGGGATTTAAAGAATAATTATATGAACTTCATACTAAATCAGAGTTTACAAATTTTTTTCGTGTTTAAAGACCATACATATTTGTGATAATACCCCTGCTAGTCAACTAACAACTAGTTTAAAGGATTCAAAACATTGTTAACAAACCATTTACAACATGATTAAAGTCTAGACAAGGTTAAGTTTAGTGCGGAAGCTCCAAAATGCTTGTTCGGTTCTTGACAACGTACTTGATCACCATCCGGGAGGACCCTATCCATATCTAGGGTCAAAACCACTAAAAACAAATGTTTTGACATTAATATAGTACATATAAACGAATTCCGACATCGAAAAGTGAATAAAACACTAAGTTTCCTGGGCTCTACCGTAATTTACGGTATCTACCGTAAATTACGGTAGACACTGAATGGTCTTGGTCTGCCGTAAATCAGTAGAGATTCACCGTATAACTTTTGTTTTCCACTATAAATTACGGTGGAGACCGTAATTTACGGTGGACTCTGTAACTTTTCCATTTAACTATTTTGTGGATTTCGCCCTAATCCGCATGCCGTTTTAGGCTATTTCCTTCCTGTATGTCTGTAAATTCATTACGGACATGTTCATTTCGACTATCATACCAACATTTGACTCACCGATCATACGGCTAAAAGTTACTGTTAGGGGTCATTTTCTTAACATATGTATCCTGACCAATATCCTGCCTTTGTTTGGTTATTTGTAATCAGGATGCTGGAAGAGGATATTGCTGACATCATGGGTGATATCCTGAAGCTTATTGAATTAACCACGTGCAGGTTAAGGGCAGAGGCTTTCTAACGGTCACAAGGACTTCTTCTCCTCAAGACTCGGACGAATTTGTTGAGAAAGAGACGTTGAGCCCGAAAGACCAGGTCTGCAACGTTCCAAGAAGGAATATTCGGTGAATCCCGCGAGTTTAGGGTAGTTAGTTATCTTATCTTTACTATAAATAGATGAGGTCGGATCAACTTAGAACACATCATTTCACACTTACACTCTCGAACACAATCACATTCTAGCTAGTTGCAAACACCACACTTGTATTTCATTTTCGTTGTAACACTTAGTCGATCCGTACCATATCCTGCACTGTATCCTGATTTTTGAAGCAATTGAAGAACAAGGCAGCTGCGATTGTCAGCTCCCGAGGTTTTATGCCGGCGATCTAGATTGATCAAGGGCTTTCCTCATACATCTCGTGTCACTTCCTTTACTTTTTGCTCATTATTTGCTCATTGTTTGATCGTCGATACAGCTCAATATCCTGAGCCGTATCCTTAAACTGTTTTTGCAAGTAATTTAATTAACACATTTTTGACATTTACTTCTAGCACACTACCTCACTTAACTAATTTGATCACTTAATTACTTCGGTAATTTTTGACCAAAACAATTTGGCGCCCACCGTGGGGCAAGTGGTGCTCTTTTTACTAAAACTTTTTGTCAAATCGCTAATCGGTTTTCTATTTTCAAAACTTTTTGCCACATTATCTATAATGGCCTCAATATCAAACATGAGTTCCTCTACTGTGTCTGCTATGACTTCTGCCACTATCGGTTCGGTGCTTCCACCACCTCCTCCAAGGATGCCAGCCTCTACACAATCTCAAGATGTTATCCAAACTCGGAGTGTCCAGGGATCTGCTCCCGTTTTAGCTTCTAATGATGAAATTTTAACCTTATTTGGAAGTGTGCAGGAACAAATGAGGCAGCAACAGGAAACAAACCAAATGCTTTTGAGGGAGATACAACTCCTGAAGGCTGGCTCGAGCAGATCTGCGGAGGACAATGTCACCCCGTTACACCCCAGAGCGTTGAACTTTAGCTCAGCTCTGTACACCGAGGATAATAGGGGGAGTATCGTGCCCAGTCTTCCTCAGAATCATACTCCTGAAATACCCTCCTTGGCCCGGATGTCAACCATAAGGAGCTCAGGATATGCTTCAGGATATGGGCAGAATCCTCCAACTGGTAACGTGTCTAATAATAATAATACTCATGCTACTAACAGTGGTGGATCCTTGCAGGATACAGGTGTAACATCAGCACTTACCAGGGAACTTCAGAAGTTGAAAGACATGATATCTAGTGTACCTGGGGTGGTCCAGCCGATCCCGGAAGTATCTCAAGATAGCCACAAGATATCTCGTTTTGCATACCCTATATGTGATGCTGAGATCCCAAAGAGATTCCAAACTCCCAACATGAAGCTTTATGACGGGACTACGGATCCTGAGGAGCATATTGCCCAGTATAGGGAAAGAATGGAGATTAACCCTATCCCTCCGGAGCTCAAGGAAGCGTGCTTGTGCAAGGGATTTGGTTCTACTCTAACAGGATCAGCCCTGAAATGGCTGTTGAACGTTCCTCCTCACTCAATTACTTCATTTGCTCATTTGGTTAATTTATTTAACAGTCAATTTTCTTGTAGTCGGAGTTTTGAGAAACTAACCAGTGATCTTTACAGGATAACTCAAGGGCCTCAAGAATCCTTGAGGGATTATGTGAACAAATTTAGTCGAGAATCCTTGGATATCCCACATCTTGATGTTGCAACAGCTGGGCAAGCTTTTAAGATGGGATTACAAAAGGATTCTCAGTTTTATCAGGATCTTGTAATGAATCCCTGCAGGAATCTCGATGAAGCTCGTAACAGGGCCTTGAGATATATCCGTCTGGAAGATGACAAGAAGATGCAAGAAAGGATGAACTCATCCAACACTTATGAATCGACTAACAGGAAGTCAGAATCCTCATTTAAGTCATATCGGCCTAAGCCATATGGTAGAAATGAAAACAAGAGAGTGAATGCTGTCGAAGATGAGGATCCTGAATAGTATCCTGAGTTGTCTGAATATTGCTTTTCTGTTAATATTCCTGAATTGATGTATGCTATGCAGGGTCTAGGAGACAAGGCTAGATGGCCTCGAAAGAATCAACAAAAGGCTGACTGGAAAGATAAGTCGAAATGGTGTGCTTTCCACGAAGATTTCGGACATATGACTGAGGATTGCATTGCTTTAAGGAAAGAAATAAGCTATCTTCTAAGCAAGGGATATCTGAAAGATCTCTTAGGAAAGAAGAAGAATAAGGGTCAGGATAATGAGAAGGATCCTGAGCGAGCTGCATCACCTCCCGCGGATGCCAAGATAATCAACTTCATTTCGGGGGGATCCGACATTTGTGGAACTTCGTATTCGGCAGCAAAGAGACACGCAAAGGAAGCCAAAGCCGAAAGGGGAGACAAACCTGTCAGGATGGCTACACTCACAACTGACAAAGTGATCACATTTGATGCTGATGACAGGGATACTGTCCAGGATCCTCACCATGATGCTCTGGTAATAACGTTATATGTGGCTAACCATTTTGTACGCAGGATATTGGTTGATAATGGCAGCTCCGTCAACATAATCCAGCTAGAGACACTTAAAAGAATGAATGTGTCTCCAATGGATATAACTTCGAAGTCCACTGTGCTTGTTGGATTCAGCGGAGAAGCCAGAAACACAGTGGGAGAGATAAAGTTGTCGGTGTACGTTGAAGGAGTCAACTCGATACAACGTTTCTGTGTGATGGACTCTCTATCCTGCTATAACATCATACTAGGAAGACCATGGATTCACGATATGAAGGCCGTACCATCAACATATCACCAATGCATCAAGATACCTACCCCTTGGGGAGTTGTTAAAGTTGATAGCGATCAGCAGGAGGCGAAAGAATGCTACTCCTCCTCGATGAAATCCTCAGCCAGAACTAGTGCAGCATAGCAATTAAAGACGCGGGCCCAGGATATCGTGGAGGATCCGGAGCAGGATGTGAAGAAAGTTATCCTGGACCAGGATAACCCCGATATTTCGGTGCTCGTAGGGACCAATATCCCTCAGGATATTGAGGAACAATTAATTAACTTTTTGAAATGCAGGATGTCTACGTTTGCATGGAAACATGAGGATATGACTGGCATATCCAAAGATATCATCACTCACAAGCTTGGAATTGATAAGTCGTTCAAGCCTGTGCAACAAAAAAGAAGGAAGTTTGCTCCTGAGCGGAACACGATTATCCAAAAGGAAGTTGAGAGATTATTGAAGTCAAGAATGATCAGAGAGGTTAAGTTCCCAAGGTGGCTAGCGAACGTGGTTGTAGTACAGAAGAAGAATGGGAAATGGAGAGTTTGTGTAGACTACACAGACTTGAACAAAGCTTGTCCTAAAGACCCATTTCCTCTCCCCCATATTGATGCAATGGTAGATGCCACTGCTGGGCATGAAATGCTGACTTTCATGGACGCATCCTCAGGATTTCAACAGATACAAATGGAGCCTTCTGACCAGGAGGATACCGCCTTCATGACGCCAACAGGTATTTATTGTTATACAGCTATGCCTTTTGGTTTGAAAAATGCAGGTGCAACATACCAAAGATTGGTAAACATGATGTTCAAAAACAAATTGGGGGACACCATGGAAGTATACATTGACGATATGGTAGTAAAGTCAAAGAAAGCTCAGGATCACCTCCAGGATATTAAAGGAGCATTTGATATCCTGGATCAGTATAATATGAAGCTGAATCCTGCTAAGTGCCATTTCGGAGTGGGGGCAGGAAAGTTTCTTGGGTATATGGTGACGAAAAGGGGGATAGAGGCAAGCCCGGAGCAGATTAAAGCTATCCTGGATATAAAATCACCCTCGAATATGAAGGATGTACAAAGATTAACAGGCCGAGTAGCAGCTCTAAACAGATTTATCTCAAGATCCTCGGAGAAATG
>JARYGA010053775.1:0-41661 GCA_030545235.1 Helianthus tuberosus
CCCCATTAATATCCTCAAATTGTTTCCATATGTTTGTCGTCATTTTTCATATTTCCGGAGTCCCGAAAATGCTAAATTATTATTTTGGACGAGTTAAAATTGTCTTATTTTTAGTGAAACGAACGATTTAGCGATTAGGGCGTTGTACCAGAAAGTCTTGTATCTTTGTAAGATATGTTTTCGTATTAGTGTTTTCTTATATAAACGGACTCAGTTATGTTAGCCGTGTGTCGTTTTTCCTTGTTTCGTTCTGTTTTCACAGTTTTGCTGGCATGAATAGTGTAACCGTGAATAGTGCGCGCAGCACTTTTTACCAACACTTTTAGGACATTGTTTAATTGGTTTCGCAATACGACGAAAACCAACATATGTTATATCATTGTTTTCTTGTCCTAACATTGTCGTCTAATGTACGATACAGTTACGTAATTAAATTACGCTAATTGCATGAGATTATATACTAAGAATAGTGATTAGACAGTACGGAATTTTCGGTTATTTGCCATTTGTCACATTCTCCCTCTGTTATTGAGAATTTCGTCCCGAAATTCAAGCTGAGTCATCCTTTGCAGGATTATTCTCAAACAGGTGAGGATATTTGACTTTGATTTGATCTTCACGTTCCCAAGTATATTGGGGTCCGTGTCGAGAGTTCCAACGAATTTTTACTAATATGTGACGACTCCTTTGTATTTTCTGGACCTTCCGGTCCATGACCTTAATAGGTGCTTTGTGAATTGGAGTTTGTCATCAATGTGAATCTCATCCTCCAAGATGATAACCGTTTCTTGTGTTGGACTCTTCTCAAGATTCGACGCATGAAATGTGTAGTGTACTCTACTTAGTTCTTCTGGTAACTTCAGCTTGTAGGCAACGGTGCCAATCTTTTCTAAGATTTCAAATGGTCCAATGTAACGTGGGTTAAGCTTTCCACGTTCACTGAACCTCGCTACACCTTTCCAAGGCGAGACTTTCAACAAGACTTTGTCTCCAACCTCGAAAGATAATGGTTTTCGTCTTTTATCTGCGTAGCACTTTTGTCGATCGCGAGCCGCCTTGATACGGTCTCTGATCTGGAAAATTTTATTTGTAGTCTTTTGGAATAACTCCGGACCGATAAGTTGTTTATTGCCCGCTTCCGCCCAACATAGCGGAAAGCGCCTCTTTCGAACGTAGAGAGTTTCGAACGGTGCAGCCTGTATACTAGTGTGGTAGCTGTTGTTGTAGGAAAACTCAACCAATGGTAAGTGAGTATCCCAGTTGCCGCCTAAATCCATAACACATGCACGAAGCATATCTTCGAGTGTTTGGATTGTCCGTTCGCTCTAGCCGTCAGTTTGTGGATGAAAGGTCGTGCTTAGATTTAAATGAGATCCAAAGGCTTGTTGGAATGACTTCCAAATTCTTGACACAAAGCGATCGTCTCGGTCTGAGATGATTGAAATAGGCACTCTATGATGAGCCACTATTTCCTTGAGATAGGGTTCCGCTAGTTTCTCTGTACTATCCTCCTCCCGAATCGGTAAGAAGTGTGCGGACTTGGTTAGTCTATCGATGATTACCCAATCATGTCATGACCGCATGAGGTCCTGGGTAACTTCGTAATGAAGTCCATCGATATTTGTTCCCATTCCAAAATGGAATCTCGGGTTGTTGTAACAAGTCCGAGGGTTTCTGATATTCAGCTTTGACTTTTGCACAAGTCAAGCATTCTCCTAGATATGTCGCAATATCACTTTTGAGGTTAGGCCACCAATAGTATTCTTTTAATACTTAGGCCTATGTGCTTCCTCAAATTATCATCTCGAAGGCCGCCAAAGAATGGAACCCCATTTCGACCCATAAGCTATAAAGTTCCATCTTCTTTCGGCACTAATTGTTTCTTCATGCCTCGAAGTGTTTCTGCTTGAATATGCTCTTCCTTGAGCGCTTGTGAATCATCTTCTCTAATGCTTGAACTCTCAGTGTTCTAACTCGCTCCTTGCGGCTCAAGGCGTCAGCTACAACGTTTGCCTTGCCCGGATGGTACTTTATTTCACAATCGTAGTCGTTCAACAATTCAACCCAATATCGTTAACGCATATTTAATTCTCTTTGGTTGAATATGTGTTGAAGATTTTCATGATCCGTGAAAAATAATGCATTGAGTACCATATAAATAATGTCGTCATATTTTGAAAGCGAATACCACCGTACCTAACTCGAGGTCGTGAGTGGTATAGTTATTTTCATGAACTTTCAGTTGACGTGATGCGTACGCGATAACTTTATCCCGTTGCATAAGTACGCAACCCAATCCATGATGCGAAGCATCACAGTAAACTACGAAGTCATCGGTACCATTGGGTAGTGATAAGATTTTGAAATGCTATGCACCAATATTAAGGACAAGTTGTAATGCTACTTCTTGTTTTTCGATTGGGGCAAATTTCTTGTCTTTATGGGTGAGGGAGGTTAGCAATTGAGTAAAAAAAATATATCTCAATAGATCTCCGATGATATCCCGTTAATCCCAAAAAAAAATTGTCGGACTCCAGTTGGAGTCTTGGGCACTTCCCAATTCTCATTTGCTTCAATCTTAGCCGGGTCTGCTTGAATGCCTTTCTCATTCACTACATGCCTGAGAAATTGTATCTCGCTAATCCAAAATTCGCACTTGGAAAATTTCGCGTATAGTTTCCCCTTCTTTAGTAGCTCCAAAATGGTTCTCAAATGTTGTTCGTGTTCATTAGTCAATCGTGAGTATATTAATATGTCGTCAATAAATACTACGACGAATTTGTCGAGATACGGCTTGCACACGCGATTCATTAATTCCATGAAGACCGCTAGTGTATTCGTTAAACCAAAAGCATAACGAGAAACTCGTAATAACCATAACGAGTTTTAAAAGCCGTTTTCGGTGTGCTTTCCTCTTGAATTCGTAACTGATGATACTCCGATCATAAGTCTATCTTAGAGTAGAAGCTTGAACCTTGTAATTGATCGAATAAATCACCAATCCTCGATAGTGGATACCGATTCTTGATGGTGAGTTTATTCAATTCTCTGTAGTCGATGCACATTCTGAGTGTTTCATCATTCTTCTTTACAAACAAAGCTGGAGCTCCCCAAGGTGAGAAGCTTGATCTAATAAATCCTTTATCCAACAACTCTTGAAGTTGTGTGAATAACTCTTGCATTTCAAAAGGTGCTAATCAATATGGAGATTTGGTTATGGGTGAGGTTTACGATACCAAGTCGATATGAATCTCGACTTGTCGATATGGTTATAATCCCGGCAAGTCTACAGGAAAGACTTCAGGAAACCCTTTTTACCACTGGAATATCTGCGAGCTTCGGCCCAACGGCCTTCTTGTCGACAACATGTGGCAGAATGGCAAAACAACCTTTCCGTAAGCACTTATGTGCCTTCATGCAATTGATGATCCACAATGGTGTATCGTGCTTCTCTCCATGAATAACAAGTGTCTCTTTGTTCAGTAGTGGTAGGTGAATGACATTTTCATGACAAAAGACTTTGGCTTGGTTATCGGATAACCAATCCATGCCAACCACTACATCGAAACTACCCAACTCAACGGGTAAGAGATCAATACTGAATCTTCGCTCGCCAAGTTCCAAGGAACATCCTCTAACAACTTTCCCTGACTCGACTAGTTTACCGTATACCGATTCTATAGAATGAGGGGACGTCTAGCTTACTTGGCTTTAGGCCAAGTACATTTGGAATTCTGTGTGGCGAGTACTTCACTGTATAGTTTTAGGAACCGTATGTTTAAATGTAGGATAACCCAATCCATATGTTTAGATGTAGGATAGCCCAATCCCTATGTTTTAGATGTAGGATAGCCCACTCCCTATGTTTAGTTGTAGGATAATCCAGTCCCTAATTGTAGCTTGGACAATCCCGCCACTAGCCATGAAACTCATGTATGTGAAATGTTGAGATGAAGCTAAAATTGGCACCAGTATCAAATAACATGGATGTGAAATGTTGGTTGATTGGAAACGTGTCGAGTAACTACTGTTTGAGTGATTGAGGTAGGGTGGGATGATGCGGTCATGCTTCGGATCTCCGAGGCTAAACCCAAAATGTAACACTCAGGGTGTTTGAATTCGGGTGTTACCCAGTATGGAACAACGCTTGAGAGACCGTGAAAGCATCAAGTGTAACCAACAATATTGGCTCCAGTTATGATCGAGTTCTTTTATAAAATCATATGAAAATAGATATGAAAATCAGATGATATAAAAGAATGATGTATGGTTAAATAAATAACCAAATGAAATGTAGTGCATAAAATATATCATGCCTTAAATAGAAAATCATGTCTTTGGTAAAAGATGTCATGTATTGTCTTTGTCAAAATGGTTCAGATATGCCACGATATGCAATATAATATAAGCACTTATGTATAGGAAGTACCAGCGGCGTATCCACCATGCTTTTATCATATTACACACGTCTCATCACTTATCAATAACTACCAAAAATGTGTTGTGTAAACCAACGTCAAATGTCATGTATAGCAATGCTTACGTAACAATGTCATGTATAAACCATGTCTTGTGTAAAAGCATTTGTTTCTTTTGGCGCCATGATCTTATTAATATATACTACTAAAAGAATTTAGACGTATATTTGGATAAATACAGTCTGTCATGCGCCCAAGAATGAAAAATGCAATCGGTCATGGAAACCTCAAGACCTCATTGTTGATACATGTTTGAATGAATGATATTGTGGATAACCAAAACCAAAAGGTGTAATGCCTCTTGCGTGTATTGGTCATATGTCTAAATGGAAAAAGAAAAAAAAAATAATTCGTTGAGGAGGGGAAACCAACCAGTGGTCTTCGTCAATATAATATGTATTCCCTACTCTATGGACCTCGGTCGTCCCAAGTAAAGAAATTTCTTTGTCGTACTTTCCCATGTGACGAGTATGGTGATAGTGCTTGAGCTTCACAAGCTCTAACAAGATCATTAGAATCTCCAAAGATGTTGAATAGAATGCAATGAGGGAGTTGCAGCATGGCTCATGCCATACCATCCCTTGGGAAAACACAAATGTCAAGCGACGGAATTTATTGTATCTATATCCAATAAATATGATAAGGTGGAATATGATAAGGTAAGGTAAAGTAAAGTAGGGTAAAGTGTCAAAGACACCATGGAAATAGCCCATGTACAAAAAAAAAAAAAAAAAAAATTAGAATGTTGAGGAAATTACTTCATGAGTGGCTAACAAATTTTGTTTGTTTAGATGACTAGTCTCAACTGAATCGTGATGTAGATCAAATGTTAGGTGTGAACAAATATGTGTCGTCTTCCCGTATTGTATTGTATTGTATTGTATTGTATTGTATTGTATTGTATTGTATTGTATTGTATTGTATTGTATTGTATTGTTATACTAACCACCCCTAGTTCGTGTTCTACTAGATAGGAAGAATTGAATCTCAAGTAATAACTTAAGAATTTTGAATGAATAGTGATCATTAGCTTGACCCGCAGAGTCCACCAGAATTTCCATGCACTACAAGTTGTTATTACGTGGGCCCCCGTAATAATAAATTGTCTTGCATGGTCACCCTAGCATTCTCTCGTTCAGAGCAAGCGATCAGTCAGAGAGAGGACACTATTGTTTATATACCTTCAACATAGAAGGAAACTTCGTGATAGTTCATGTGTCACGTCCGTTGTTGTTACTCGCAGGACGGTACGACGTTAGATGAAATAGAAATGGAAAGAATCTGTAACAATAACAATTGAAGGGGCACCTTCAAGATGAGTACTTCATCTTCCTTGTAAGGACAAGAGTATATCCACCTTGATTAGTATGAGTCACATGGATCTCGTCCCACTAAAGGAGTTGTTGTCCAAGGTTACCACCTTCGCCTCGTCGTCATTATCATGGTCAGGCATCTCAGCATTCGCGAGAAAGCAACCATATTTTACGGAATTAAGTTTAAGATTTCACTTAGGAATCATGTTCGCCATAAGCTCCGCAATAGACATGAGGTCGATATTTTCACCGTGTGAGTAAAGAATAATAATAGAGTTTGAAGTCGAAGGTATTTTGTTCTTGGCAAAATATTTCATGCAACATATATATGAACCACCTATATATATAATCATGTAAAATCCTATCAATCAAGGATTTCTATCTTGTATAAGCTGAATTTGTGAACTGTTTATAATGCATAAACTGATAATGTAATGTATTGTAGGCACATAGTCTATTAATGTATTGTGTCTGTTTCTCATAGACTTCACCCATGGAAATGTCCTCGCTTGATTTATGTGAAATGAATTTTTGCTGTAGTGGACCTTGAAAAATGTTTATGCAATGAAAACCTTTTGACTTGTCCAATTTTATTTATAATCTGTTCAACATGAACAAGAGGTTTTCGTGAGAGATCCCTAGTGATTGTAGACTTAGACTCGAGAAAGAATCCTGGTTCACTACAATCGATGCTCTGATACCAATCTGTCACACCCGCTCATAGCGGAAGCGCGAGGTGTGATCTGATCGGTTCTCATTGCATAACAATATAAGTGAACATACTAAATGAATAAAAACAAGCTCCAATGCCATTGTCATAATTGTTTCAAAAGAATGCAACATAAGTTGAATGTATTGGTTACAAACCATCAAATGAAAATAAGTTGTCATCGTTTTATACATCAAAATGTAAGTCTTAAAATGTCAAGACTTTGACCACTATATCACCGCAAAGAGGCGGTATATAACAGGCAAACCCTTCAATAGTTGGCATGGAGTATTGATACTTGTTTTCCTTGAACTGAAATCGTTGCATTGGTCCACTAATTCCCTGAAATACATGTAAGTTTGAAAACATCAACAAAAGTTGAGCGAGTTCATGCAGTTTAGTTGTATGAGATGTATCTGTAAAACGTGAGTTGTATAAACTATATCTGTATCAAAACAGTATGTAAGATGTATTTGTCTCAATTGTAATTGTATCCAAACTGGATATAAGATGTATCTGTATCAAAACAGTATGTAAGATGTATTTGTCTCAATTGTAATTGTATCCAAACTGGATATAAGATGTATCTGTAAGTAATGATGTAGTATGTAAAGCGTCAATGAAATCGTTGATCATTAATGTTTCGCGAGGACATTAATATGTGTGACGAATTAGGAAGCAATCCAAACCTAGACGATTTTATGTCGACTCCTATCGACTGGGACACAAACGCACTCTTCTGTATGGGTCCACGACCAAGAGTGGGGCTCGCCAATACCCATTAGATCTAACCACTTGTACCTAGGTCCAAACTGGATTAATGGTGCTTAGATGTATAACCCTAGTTCGCACATGATCTAAGGTGTTTCATTCCCTAACTTTAACATACGTTGAACATGTATTTTCCCCGATAGTTGTAAAGTTGTAAAACATTTAAATGAATAGGGGACATGAACTCACTGAATTGCGTCCGTGAATAGAAGTAATTATGATCTCGCGTGTGGTCGTCTTGAACAATGTTGCGACCTACAAATGTTCTTTATTTGTTAGACACTTCGGTCTTTATAAATGACTTGAGTATAAGTCTTGTGTCTTGAATATGTGTTAAGACCTTTATGTCTTTGTTACTCATTGAACTGTGTATTAGATGTATTAACTGATAACTGTTTAGTGTATATATTTCTCCAAATACATATTCTTGTATCTCGTGAGTTGTATCATCGGGTCTTGTCATCTTGGTTTCGTGTCTTGTATAAGTAAATTGTATAATTGTAATGTTTATCAATTATATGTCATTGGGCTTAGCCCAAGAATTCATGTTATTGGGCTTAAATAGTATTGGGCCTAAATAGTGTTGGGCCTCAATAGTGTTGGGCCTAAATAGTGTTGGGCCTCAATAGTGTTGGGCCTAAATAATGTTGGGCCTCAATAGTGTTGGGCCTAAATAGTGTTGGGCCTCAATAGTACTGGGCTTAATGTTATTGGGCCTTGGCCCATATGTTTGGTTTTGGGCTTAGCCCATGTGTTTTGATAAGCCCATTATGAAGTTAAGCCCATTTATAAAAGATAGCCCTTTTGTATAAAATAGCCCATTTGAAAGTATAAGTCTTTCATTTTTATAAAAACATTTTTATAAAAATCACTAAGTATACTTTTTAGTTAATAAAAACATAATAGTTTTTATAAGATTCAAAATGTCCGAATTTTTGTTAATGGTAACGTAATTTTTGTGTCCGCGTCGAAAGATCGTCTATACGTCGTAGTAATTCCTCGGAATGGCGATATGTTTATAGATTCGCCCGTCGTCCGTTTTGACCATAAGTTGTGTCCGAAAGCTCGGAATGTCCGTAAGTTGTTTTCAAGTGTGTCTATATGTATTCTTGTAAGTCTTTAGTTGTAAGTATGTCTTGTATTTATTTGTGTCATTGTTATAAGTCTCTAACTTTTATATATAACTAATACAAATAATAAACACATAGCACATACTTGATATGTTCACTAAATATATATTTTACCAAAATATATATTTATGTCAATTTTTATGTTTAGAAAGACCAACTTTCTAATCTTGTAAAGACTTTGTTAGAAAAAAAAAAAAAAGATGATAGTTTTGTTAACATAATGTTCTAAAAAAAAAAAACCAAGTTTACTTCTAGTTTTAACAACTTTTATAAAAATCTCATGTTGTATGTTTCTTTTCATAATTTTGTAGAAGTATTGTTTTTAGTGAAAAACATTAAATACTTTAACAAAATTAAAGGTTATGATCATCCAAGTAATCCTTTATGTTAAAAACCCTTTAACATAAACATGTATAATTGTTAGATCATATTTTTAAAACATCCTCTAACAATTTATTTATATCATAATCATCATAACAAGATCAAATATGCATATATCAAGTCTTAGATCACAATATAAACCAACATAAATATGTCATGATTATTATTTTTGCTTCTTTGTATTTTTCATGTTTATTATGTATGATTATTTAGTTATTTATTAGTTATAATAACAATCATAAACATAATATAAGTATGAGAAAAAAAAATAAATCTTGAAGCTTACTTCTAGCACTAGGCAAGGGATGATCTTAGAAGATGATTAAGAACTAAGAAAATGTAGATCTTGATGGTAGAATACTCTTGAATGGATGAAAACCCTTGCTTTAACTTGTAAGTGATTTAGATCTTCTTATGTTCCATAGAAAATTATATTGATCATAAAAGAGGTGATAAAATAAAATGGATTTATGGTGTTCTTGGTGGATGATGAAGATAATGAAAGAGTTTGTGTGTGAAGTAAAGGTGTAAAAGTGAGTGGTAAAGTGTTAGATTACTTAGTGATTAAGTGTTAGAACAATTCACCAACATAGTCCACTTGCATGTAATTAAAATATCTAGATATTTTAACAAGGGATTAAGGGGTGTGGGACCCCTTATTTACTGCCCACATAGGGGGGGGGGGGGTAAAGTGTAACATTTTTATAAAAATGTCTTAAACATGTAGATATTTTGGTAATTAGGCTAAGTATGGTGATTAGGGGTAATCTTTCACCATTAGGAGGTAATTAGTGATTCGGAATGTTAATTATTATTAACAAATTCACTAAACAAGTAGAAATTATATTTTGATATCTTAAACGACTTCCGTTTGGTCGTCGGTTCTATAAAAGCACTTTTAATTCCTACCGACGAAGTTTTTCCGTAAGTTGTAAATCCGCAACCAAGAGATGTATAAAGGGATTTGGAATCTCAAAATAACCTTAACTAGTTCACCAAAGCTTTCATTTGGTTGTTTTCGATGTCGGAAATGTCGTTTATTAGCTTGTCGGTGCAGAAATGGACAAGTTGTGGGGGTTGCAACGCAGCATCGAAAGCTTATGTTTCGGACACCCCATTAATATCCTCAAATTGTTTCCATATGTTTGTCGTCATTTTTCATATTTCCGGAGTCCCGAAAATGCTAAATTATTATTTTGGACGAGTTAAAATTGTCTTATTTTTAGTGAAACGAACGATTTAGCGATTAGGGCGTTGTACCAGAAAGTCTTGTATCTTTGTAAGATATGTTTTCGTATTAGTGTTTTCTTATATAAACGGACTCAGTTATGTTAGCCGTGTGTCGTTTTTCCTTGTTTCGTTCTGTTTTCACAGTTTTGCTGGCATGAATAGTGTAACCGTGAATAGTGCGCGCAGCACTTTTTACCAACACTTTTAGGACATTGTTTAATTGGTTTCGCAATACGACGAAAACCAACATATGTTATATCATTGTTTTCTTGTCCTAACATTGTCGTCTAATGTACGACACAGTTACGTAATTAAATTACGCTAATTGCATGAGATTATATACTAAGAATAGTGATTAGACAGTACGGAATTTCCGGTTATTTGCCATTTGTCACAATTGTCACACCCCGACCACGTAAAACAACAAAACTTGGCGGAAACGTCGGGGAGTGTTGTAACAGAATCATTGTTTCATAACACATGGAAATTTAAATATTGTTTTATTGATTAAAAGAGTTACAATGTCTTGACAATCAAAGAAATATAACATAAATAACTAGTCTTGCATCTTTTATTGTCACTAAGGCCCAAGTCCGCCTAAGTGTATCTTGATAAATCCTAGGCATCATATCCTGAAACACATGTGAAAATAGGTACGTCAGCATAAAAATTCCTGTGAGATACATAGGTTTTGTGAAAATAGAATTCATGACTTTTGTTTAACAAAATGTTTAGTCATGAACCTTGTAATTTGCTTTGTCTTGTAAATTATTTAAAAAGTGATAAATAAAACAAATGATATATCATGTATGGTAGGTGAAATATGTCAACTAAACCATATGTAAAATGCACAAAAACAAGGTATTGAAGTAAAACATGGTTTAAATCAAAGTTATGTTTTGTGGAACAAATGCATGCTATACTGATATAAACATCTATGCGTTGTTGTGAAATGCATACATTCAAGCCTTGTGACTGTGGTGATAGACCCCTAAACGAATTTAAAGGTCTATCTGTGTTATGTTTATCGAATTCGGTCATTCCTTCCACCCAAACAAACCTAGGGTTCAGGAATGAGAGTTGTCAAATCCTATGGTACCACTACCTACTAACGAACGGCGTAGCAAATGTTAATGAATGTATATTGTCCCATTTGAACAAATCAAATGTCATACCAAAATGTAAGCATGTGATGAATAACAAATGTACTAAATATGCACACAATGGACATACATAGCATAAAATGTAATGTAAAACAATGTACTAAGTATGCACACAATGGACATACATAGCATAAAATGTAATGTAAAACGATGTACTAAGTATGCAACAAAGGACATACATAGCAAAAACACAATGAAATCATGTACTATAAGTGTACTATTGAACATAACAAGCATATGATATGAAAACATGAAAAGCACGAAAGTAACAAGTAGGCACATGTGTTTCACCCCAAAACAGTTTGGAAAACAGTAAAAGAGGGGTCTATGTACTCACTTGAGATTGCTCAATAGTCCTAGGATAACCACCAAGCAATGCTAGAAGATCACGGAATCAAACGGTACCTAATATAGGTAACTACATTAATATACCGGACCTAAATCAGAGGATCGGATAGAATGAGGGTTCGTAAACCAAACAAGTATGGAGACTCGTGTAATATGGTTTAACAAAGCCTACATACTAAACTGAAACCTAACCTAAGTGCTTACGACCCATTACGACCCGTTTAGGTAGCTTATGCTACTTTAACGCGTCGTTCGCGTAAAACGCATTTGGAACGCCTGACTAGTCCTATGATAAGTAAAATATGCCTTAACATGTCTAATATTGTTACCAAATCAGTTTAGATACCAAACGTTATGTTACATATGCTTTAAATGAATTTTGGCGTAAAACGGGCACTTTGGTAATTTACCTAAGGCATATAAACTACCTATCATACAACTAACTAAACGTGGTGACCATAAGGTATAACCTCGGAAGGTTATTCCCTATACAACTATGGTCATCTAATGTGTTTGGTCAGATCCTAATGATCGACCAAACGGGTCGGGTTCGAAAGTGTAAGCGATTGTTTACATCGCTTACCCTTACGACCCTAGACAAGCACAAAACTAAAAGTGACTAGCTAAGCATGTTAAAACATGCTTAACTAAGTTTAGAAAACAGGTTTGGTATCAAAACAAATGGTTTTGATACCTATAAGTAGTTTGGTTACAAAATACGCAATAACACGCAATTTGGCCGAAACTACGACTCGTCACTGAGTCTAGATAACGTGGTAATCAGTAGGTATAGTCACTAGGGACTATAACCATCGTGATCACGCTCACGTTATGAAGTTCAAACGAACTTCGCATTGACCATAAACTGGTCAATGCAGAAAGTCAAACAAAGTTTAACTTTAACGCTAAAACGAATGAAAAGAACGAAAGAACACTTACAAAGGGTCCCCGCAAGATTGATAATCCAAGTATTCTCAGGTATGAGGTGATGAAACACCCCAACTTAGAGAATTCTCATATTTCAAGTGGGTTTTGCAAATGAATGGAATGGGTATTTATAGGATATGCAAGACTGTTAGGATCATTTCTCGAATACCATGCTTTGATCTTGTCCCTACACTTGTTGCAACCCTATGGTAACTCAAATTGGCCCCTCATTATCAGGAAGAGGCAAGTGCAAAAGGGATTAGGAGAGTGTAACAGCTGTTAACAGTTGTTTAAACAAGTTTCTGCTGTCTGACCCCTGCTTACGGACCATAAGACTTAGAACCTTACGGTCCGTAAGGACCTTGCAGGTCTGATACTTTCAAAAATGGCAGAACAGGCCCCTGAAGCTCCAAACTTGCTATTTGATGCATTTTTGACACGTTTAAGCCCCGTTAACCCCATTTCAAAGCTCTAAAATGAAGTTAAAGTATAGGGAACTTAAAATGTGCTCAAAAATATCTCGGATGTCGGTTCGTTTGGTCGTACGGTTGCGTTGTTCGGTTAATTACTACGGAAGTCGTAACGGACGCAAAAACGATCCAAATTGCGCGACGAATGGATTTTTCTCATGCCAAACACTAAAATAAAATATTTTAGTGCTTACATAAATTTTTGTATGTCCGGATGTATTCAGAACGTAAGTTATGCGCGAAATTGCAAACTTGTGCACTTTTTGACGCTTTTAGTCCCTAAATGACCCAAAAGTTTATCTTAGCACATCGAACCCCTCAAAGCCTATTTCTAAGCTATGTAAAGATATTTATGGTATGTTTAACACATGGTCCTATTTCGGAATGTCTGTTACAGTTCAAATCGGCATACTTTCGCAGTTTGTCGAATTTAGTCCCTATAAGCGATTAAACTTGATTTTTGTCATACCAAAGCCTTCAAAACTTATTTATAAGTTATGTAAAGGTTATTTAAGGTATGTGAAGCCTATTTCACTATTTCGGAGTGTTCGTTGCATTAAACTGGTTATATTTACACATCGGTGCGCGTATAACCTTCGAGAAGGCGATTTAGAGCCCGAAATCGAACAAGAATTGATATGTGCAAATGATACACATATTTGTACAAATCCCAAGTATGAAACACAATATTTCATTGGTTTGGTATTTGTTTGATGGTCGCAGTGACCCAGGTGTCACAGTCTCCCCTACTTTAGGAAATTTCGTCCCGAAATTTATTTAGAGGAAACTTGTGAGAGCTTGAAACATGAAGTTGAAAAGATCAAACAACCCTGGTTAGAGTCCTGAACTTCTAGTAACTTTACAATAACATCATGCTTGCAATGTGAGAGGGACACTTATATACAAGTATATAAAGCGTCATTGGTGCGTCCACCATACCTCCTGTACATGTTCACATTTCGTTATTGTTGCCACTATCGGTTCTTACACATAATAAATCTTACTGTGGTTTCCGTGCACTGAACTTCGTAATTATGTATGCATCCATAATTACGTCATTCCTTGCTTAGTCACGTAGTGCATCTTATAATGTGTAGGGGAAGAAAACAATGAACGAGCCGATGATGATTGTGACTGGACCACCATAGGGTCCTTTTTAATTAAATCAATAAATGATTTAAATAGACGAGCAAGGAGTCTATTCCGCTATATCACCACATGTCATTCTTAACCAGATTTTAAATCAATCTTTTTTACTAGACCACTAGGAGGGTCTCTTATGAATCATGGAGTGGTACTATATAATCCAAGGGTCTTGACTATCACGTAGAAGCCCAATAAGGATTTAGGGTAGTACCTTTTTGAATATCCTACTACGAATCCCTCATATGAAGATACGAAAGGTTCTACGAGGATTTGGATAACGAATATCCAGAGTATACAAAAACACAAAAAATGCATAAACACATAATCACATAATTGTTTAACTTGATTTTAGATTTGTTAACATTTTGTTAATTTGTTCTACTAACTGTGCACATGTATTTAAAACACACTAGGAATCCATTCCGTGGATTTCATTTGGTACTTTAAACATTATCAAGAATCTAACTATGAAGATAGAAAGATCTTAAAGAGAAAATTCGATTTCGATTATAAGGAATCGAAATGTTCGAATTAGGGTATACCAGGAATCCAATTAAGGACTCGGATTTGAATGGAAATCATTCACAAAGGTCTAATTGTGGAGATAAAAAGATCCCATATGGATTTTAGAAGTTGGAGATGTTTTGAAACATTGCACTGGATGTGCTTATGTCAAATCATGAAGTAAAAAAAATGCTTATGAAGTTCAGATGCTAGATATGCCAAGGCGACATATGAAGCGGAATTTGAAGGTTAAATCAATGTATGAGGAAAATATTTTTGAAAACTATGCATGGGGTTCTTAAAAAAAATGTGTTCAATGTTTTTGAAACCTTATGCATAATACTTTTGAAATCATAAAGTAGGTGTACTAGGTAGGTATATTTATAAAATGTTTTAAAATCATGCGAGATGAAATTTTTGAAATTATGTATGAGGTTTCTGAAAATATGAAAAATGCTTTTCGAAATCATGCACTTGATAAGAAAATGTAATGTGTTAATATTGTTTTCAGACTATATGAAACATTTTGAAATCATGAAGGTTGTTTTTGAAAACATAGCCAATGCATAGAAAAATTGTTTTCAAACTATATGAATTGTTTTGAGATCATGAAGATTGTTTTTGTAATACTTATACTATGTATATTTTTAAGAAACTAGAATGAAATGATATGGGTACGAAATTGAACATACCCTCAGTTATCTAACCAAGGATTTCAAAGGCACAGATGTGCAAAAGCACGATCACTCGTAATGTCACTTTATTTTCTGTACTTTGTTTCTTAGAGTGAAACGAGTACTTAGAATTTTCCAAGGGAATCGTGAGCAAACACAAGAATGGGAAATTCGCAAGAGTAGTTTGTAAGGAACATAGTTCCTTAATACAGGTATTATAGAGAATTTCAATACACTCATGTAACTACACTTGTATATCAGAATTGTGAACAACAATTTATTTATAAACATAACAGATTGTTTCATATTACAAGAAAATAGAAGAAACAAAAGCATAAGACAACAACATCTTCTAATCAGCCAACTGCTCATCCGTGGGTTGGATTTGCCTTGGCAAGCTTCGGGCATTTATTCACGAAATGACCCATCTTGCCACAGTTGTAGCACGATCCAGGCGGGAAGCGAGTTTGAGCAGGATTGGCTTGTGGTTGATTTGGACCACCTTGGTTCGGGTTATATCGACAAGCACTTGCCAGGTGACCAACTCGCCCACATGATACACACAGACGACACTGTAAGTAAGCTTGGTGATGCCCATTACATTTGTCGCATATTGGTGCCGTTCCCTTGTATTGCTTCTTAGCAGGTGGTGTTGCCACCCGGATGGGTCCTGCTTGATTTGGTACAGCCGCAGTTGAGCAAACCCTTGCTGTATGAACTATAAGTCCACAAATCTGGCATTTGCGGCACTTCACACTAGCATGATGATGAAGGTTACATTGGTTGCACAAGGGTGCAGTTTCATTGTATGGCTTCCTAGCAGGGGGTTGAGCTGGTTGGTTGGGGATGGCTTGACCATTGTGAGCGACCACAGCGAAGTTCTGAGAAGCCTTTCGCTTCTTTGACTTCTTAGGGTATCCAGTCTGTTCATCCATGGTCTTTGATTCCTTGATTGGTTTCTTGGCTGGTGGTGCTGTCACTTGGCTAGGTCTTGCCTGTTTTGGTTCAACCGCTGCGGGATTCTTTGAAGCTTTACGTTTCTTTGGTTTAGGTGAAGGCTTGGCCTCTGCCTCCTTTGGTGACTCTTGAGTGGCTTCATCCTGGAGACGATACATGGCAATGCCTAAATCCACAGTCTTCAGAATCACTTCGCCTATTCGCTGGGCAAATTTGGCTGTTCGCTCGGACATTTGACCGTTGCTGAGAGGAAGAGACATTCTAGAAGGAAATGAAAGACATAGGAAGAAACAGGTGAAAGGTTATCAGATAATCAAAACAGAATGACAACGCATGGAAATTGCGATCATTTGTTTGTTACCTAAGGCAAACAAATGTGACGGTGACTAATCAAAGTAAGCGGGTCATATTAATGTATCGCGAAGACATGCTTTAGCCTATAAGTGGACACTCACCCCAAGAGTTCCCAGGTAAGAGTGACTGGTCCGATTATGTGGATTTGTACGAACACTCTAGCCTTAGACAGAAAACTCAGAGTACAGGCATCCACTCTTCCAGATTGCACGTGTTCACACTATAAGACCCAAACTTTGATGAGGTTTTGAAAATTCAAAGGGGTTCAAAACCTTATAACAGAGGGTTCAAAACCTAGTAATCAATCATCCTAGAACAGATGATTAGTTTTCAAAGTGGTTTTGAAATTTATGTTCTTGTTGTGGTTGTCACTTAAGGATAGGTGACGGCATTGTTTTATGTCTAAACGCAAGTAAACTCGCGTTAGGGTCCTAGGAAGGTTATAGACTAGGTCAAAGCATTACTAATAACCTAATTCCCTATAACCATGAGCTCTGATACCAACTTTTCTGTCACACCCCGACCATGTAAAACAACAAAACGTGGCGGAAACGTCGGGGAGTGTTGTAACATAATCATTGTTTCATAACACATGGAAATTGAAATATTGTTTTATTGATTAAAAGAGTTACAATGTCTTGACAATCAAAGAAATATAACATAAATAACTAGTCTTGCATCTTTTACTGTCACTAAGGCCCATGTCCGCCTAAGTTTATCTTGATAAATCCTATGCATCATATCCTGAAACACATGTGAAAATAGGTACGTCAGCATAAAAATGCCTGTGAGATACATAGGTTTTGTGAAAATAGAATTCATGACTTATGTTTAAGAAAATGTTTAGTCATGAACCTTGTAATTTGCTTTGTCTTGTAAATTATTTGAAAAGTGATAAATAAACCAAATGATATATATGTATAAAAGAATAATACATGGTTAAGTAAATAACCAAGTAAAATGAGTTTATATCAGATAAGTTGTTTGTAAAACAATGTATTGTGAAAAGTATGTCATTTGTATAAAATGTTATATGTCTAAATTGAAATAATTCAAATAACGCTACGATATGTAATACCATACAAGCACTTATATATAGGAAGTACCAGGGGCGTATCCACCATGCTTGTATCATATTACACACGCCTCGTTACTTAAATCACTTACTCAAACCAAACCAAACCAAACCACCAAAGTAAAATGTTTAGGTATAATCAAATGTCAAAATGTTTATGTCTAATGTAAATCATGAATTGTGTATATCAATGTCAAAATGTTTATGTCTAATGTAAATCATGGATTGTGTATATCAATGTCAAAATGTTTATGTCTAATGTAAATCATGAATTGTGTATATCAATGTCAAAATGTTTATGTCTAATGTAAATCATGAATTGTGTATATCAAAATATCATGTATGGTAGGTGAAATATGTCAACTAAACCATATGTAAAATGCACAAAAAACAAGGTATTGAAGTAAAACATGGTTTAAATCAAAGTTATGTTTTGTGGAACAAATGCATGCTATACTGATATAAACATCTATGCGGTGTTGTGAAATGCATACATCCAAGCCTTGTGACTGTGGTGATAGACCCCTAAACGAATTTAAAGGTCTGTCTGTGTTATGTTTATCAAATTCGGTCATTCGTTCCACCCAAACAAACCTAGGGTTCAGGAATGGGAGTTGTCAAGTCCTATGGTACCACTACCTACTAACGAACGGCGTAGCTAATGTTAATGAATGTATATTGTCCCATTTGAACAAACCAAATGTCATACCAAAATGTAAGCATGTGATGAATAATAAATGTACTAAATATGCACACAATGGACATACATAGCATAAAATGTAATGTAAAACAATGTACTAAGTATGCACACAATGGAGATACATAGCATAAAATGTAATGTAAAACGATGTACTAAGTACGCAACAAAGGACATACATAGAAAAAACACAATGAAATCATGTACTATAAGTGTACTATTGAACATAACAAGCATATGATATGAAAACATGAAAAGCACGAAAGTAACAAGTAGGCACATGTGTTTCACCCCAAAACAGTTTGGAAAACAGTAAAAGAGGGGTCTATGTACTCACTTGAGATTGCTCAATAGTCCTAGGATAACCACCAAGCAATGCTAGAAGATCACGGAATCAAATGGTACCTAATATAGGTAACTACATTAATATACCGGACCTAAATCGGAGGATCGGATAGAATGAGGGTTCGTAAACCAAACGAGTATGGAGACTCATGTAATAAGGTTTAACAAAGCCTACATACTAAACTGAAACCTAACCTAAGTGCTTACGACCCATTACGACCCGTTTAGGTAGCTTATGCTACTTTAACGCGTCGTTCGCGTAAAACGCGTTTGGAACGCCTAACTAGTCCTATGATAAGTAAAATATGCCTTAACATGTCTAATATTGTTACCAAATCAGTTTAGATACCAAACATTATGTTACATATTCTTTGAATGAATTTTGGCGTAAAAAGGGCACTTTGGTAATTTACCTAAGGCATATAAACTACCTATCATACAACTAACTAAACGTCGTGACCATAAGGTATAACCTCGAAAGGTTATTCCCTATACAACTATGGTCACCTAATGTGTTTGGTCGGATCCTAATGATCGACCAAACGGGTCGGGTTCGAAAGTATAAGCGATTGTTTAGATCGCTTACCCTTACGACCCTAGATAAGCACAAAACTAAAAGTGACGAGCTAAGCATGTTAAAACATGCTTAACTAAGTTTAGAAAACAGGTTTGGTATCAAAACAAGCGGTTTTGATACCTATAAGTAGTTTGGTTACAAAATACGCAATAACACGCATTTTGGCCGAAACTACGACTCGTCACTGAGTCTAGATAACGTGGTAATCAGTAGGTATAGTCACTAGGGACTATAACCATCATGATCACGCTCACGTTATGAAGTTCAAACAAACTTCGCATTGACCATAAACTGGTCAATGCAGAAAGTCAAACAAAGTTTGACTTTAACGCTAAAACGAATGAAAAGAACGAAAGAACACTTACAAAGGGTCCCCGCAAGATTGATAATCCAAGTATTCTCAGGTATGAGGTGATGAAACACCCCAACTTAGAGAATTCTCAGATTTCAAGTGGGTTTTGCAAATGAATGGGATGGGTATTTATAGGATATGCAAGACCGTTAGGATCGTTTCTCGATTACCGTGCTTTGATCTTGTCCCTACACTTGTTGCAACCCTATGGTAACTCAAATTGTCCCCTCATTACCAGGAAGAGGCAAGTGCAAAAGGGATTAGGAGAGTGTAACAGCTGTTAACAGCTGTTTAAACAAGTTTCTACTATCTGACCCCTGCTTACGGACCGTAAGACTTAGAATCTTACGGTCCGTAAGGACCTTGCAAGTCTGATACTTTCAAAAATGGCAGAACAGGCCCCAGAAGCTCCAAACTTGCTATTTGATGCATTTTTGACACGTTTAAGCCCCGTTAACCGCATTTCAAAGCTCTAAAATGAAGTTAAAGTATAGGGAACTTAAAATGTGCTCAAAAATATCTTGGTTGTCGGTTCGTTTGGTCGTACGGTTGCGTTGTTCGGTTAATTACGACGTAAGTCGTAACGGATGCAAAAACGATCCAAGTTGCGCGACGAATGGATTTTTCTCATGCCAAACACTAAAATAAAATATTTTAGTGCTTACATAAATTTTTGGATGTCCGGATGTATTCAAAACGTAAGTTATGCGCGAAAGTGCAAACTTGTGCACTTTTTGACGCTTTTAGCCCCTAAATGACCCAAAAGTTTATTTTAGCACACCGAACCCCTCAAAGCCTATTTCGAAGCTATGTAAAGGATATTTATGGTATTTTTAACTCATGGTCGTGTTCCGGAATGTCTGTTATAGTTCAAATCGGCATACTTTCACAGTTTGTTGAATTTAGTCCCTGTAAGCGATTAAACTTGATTTTTGTCATACCAAAGCCTTCAAAACTTATTTCTAAGTTATGTAAAGGTTATTTAAGGTATGTGAAGCCTATTTCACTATTCTGGAGTGTTCGTTGCATTAAACTGGTTATATTTACCCATCAGTGCGCGTATGACCTTCCAGAAAGAGATTTAGAGCCCGAAATCGAACAAGAATTGATATGTGCAAATGATACACATATTTGTACAAATCCCAAGTATGAAACACAATATTTCATTGGTTTGGTATTTGTTTGATGGTCGCAGTGACCCAGGTGTCACAGTTATAGGGAATTAGGTTATTAGTAATACTTTGACCTAGACTATAACTTCTAGGACCCCAACGCAAGTTTATTTGCGTTTAGATTTTTTAAAACAAAATCGTCACCTATCCTTAGGTGATAACCACAACGAGAACACAATTTTCGAATCAGCTTTGAAAACTAATCATCTGTTCTAGGATGATTGATTACTAGGTTTTAAACCCTCTATTATAAGGTTTTGAACCCTCTAAGTTTTCAAAATCTCATCAAAGTTTAGGTCTAAATAATGTGAACATGTGCAAACTGGAAGAGTGAGTGCCTATACTCTGAGTTTTCTGTCTAAGGCTAGAGTGTTCGTACAAATCCACATAATCGGACCAGTCACTCTTACCTGGGAACTCTTCGCGATACATTATTTTCGACCTATTTACTTTGATTAGTCACTGCATGTCGTTTGTTTGTTCGAGGTAACAAACAAATGATCGCCTTCCTTGTGTTTTGTCGATAACAAACAACTGTCTGAAACTGGTGAATGCAAATGCGAATGCTAACGCGAACCCGAATGCGAACGTCAACGTCAATGTGAATCCCGCTCGTGGGCGAGCGTACAATTTGAATGCAATCGAAGCGAGGGCTGACAACGAGGTTGTCAATGGTACGTTTCTTGTTAACAATCGACCTGCGTCTATTCTTTTTGATTCTGGTGCCGATAGAAGTTTTGTTTCGTTATCTTTTGAGCCTTTGCTTGCGATACCTAGAACCAAACTGAGGAAACCCTTATCTGTCGAGGTTGCTACTGGTAAACCTCTGGTTCTCGATTCTGTTATTCATGATTGTCAGTTGAACCTTGATAACCATCTTTTTCCTATTGACCTCACACCGATGCAACTTGGGAGTTTCGATATTATTATTGGAATGGATTGGTTAACCAAACACCACGCTGAGGTGGTTTGTTTCGATAAGATTGTTCGTATTCCTCTTCCGTCTGGCGATGTTCTGGAAGTTCGTGGCGAAAAACCACCAGATGGTTTGAAGCTTATGTCGTGTATGGAAGCCCAAAGGTATTTACGAAAAGGATATTGTAACACCTGTGCCTCCACGGCCATCAAACAAATACCAAACCAATGAAATATTGTATTTCATACTTGGGATTTGTTAAATATATGTGTATCATTTGCACATATCAACTCTAGTTCAATTTGAAGCTCTAAATCACTTTCTGGAAGGTTATACACGCACTGATGCGTAAATATAACCAGTTTAATGCAACAAACACTCCGGAATAGTGAAATAGGCTTAACATACCTTAAATAACCTCTACATAACTTAGAAATAAGTTTTGGAAGGTTTGGTATGCCGAAATCAAGTTAATTCGCTTACAGGGACTAAATATGACAAACTGCGAAAGTATGTCAATTTGAACTGTAACGAACATTCCGGAACATGACCATAAGTTAAACACACCATAAATATCCTTTACATAGCTTAGAAATAGGCTTTAAGGGGTTCGGTGTGCTAAAATAAACTTTTGGGTCATTCAGGGACTAAAAGTGTCAAAAAGTGCACAAGTTTGCATTTTCGCGCATAACTTACGTTCTGAATACATCCGGACATCCAAAAATTTATGTAAGCATGAATATATTATGCTTTAGTGTTTGGCTTGCCAAAAATCCATTCGTTGCGTCATTTGGATCGTTTTTCGCGCTTATGCGCATTTCGTCGTAATTAAGCGAACATCGCGTTCGTACGACCAAACGAACCAACATCCGGCATATTTTTTAGCATGTTTCATGTCCACAATGTTTAGGCATCATTTTAGGGCCTTAAAGTTGGCTTTACGGGCCTTAGAAGTGCCAGAAATGGGCTTAAACACGTGCAGGGACTGAAACTGACATTTCTGAAACTTTGTTCTGATCTGTGACTCCTAGGCGGCCCGCCTCAGGATCTTAACATCCTTAGGCGGCCCGCGTCAGACCTTCTGACCAGGTTAAATGTTTCTAACAGCAGATTGCAGCTGTTTGATCCACCACCACACATTCTCATTTGTCTAGTCAGCTGATAAGAACCATTTTCTAGTCACCATAAGGTTCCAACACTTGTACGGTTACGATTAAGGCACGTTTTCCATGAAACGATCTTAACGGTGGACCGAAAACTATATATACCCATCCACCCCCATTGCTAAACTTACAAGAATTCTGATTTGAGAAACTCTAAGTTGAAACCATTGTTTCATACCTGAGATTCTTGGATCGGGATTAGCATTCGGGGACCCTGGGTAAGTATTCTTTCGTTCTTTTCCTTATTTTATTGCTTTTCGAGTCCGAAAGTCAAACTTTGTTTGACTTTCAGCGTTGACCAGTAATGGTCAATGCGAAGTTCGTTTGAACTTCGCAACGTGAGTGTAATCACGTTGGTTATAGTCCCTTGGGACTATGCCTACTAATTACCACGTTGTCTAGGGTCGTAGGGTAAGCGATCTAATAAATCGCTTATACCTCGAACCCGACCCATTTGGTCGATCATTAGGATCCGACCAAATACATTAGGTGACCATAGTAGGTAGGGAATAACATTCCGAGGTTATACCCTATGGTCGCTTCGTTTAAGTAGTTGTATGATAGGTAGTTTATATGCCTTAGGTAAATTACCAGAATACCCTTTTCATGTATAATTGGTAATTAAGCATATGTAACCTAAACTTTTGTCACATAACTGATTATGTAACATGTTTAGGCATATAACACTTGTCATAGGACTAGTTAGACGGTCCGAACGCGTTTCACGCGCACGACGCGTTAAAGTAGCATATGTTACCTTAATGGGTCGCGATGGGTCGAAAGCACTTAGGTTTGGTTTCATTGTAGTATGTAGGCCTTGTTAAACCATATCATATGAGTTCCAACACTCATTTGGTTTACCAAGCCTCATCCTATCCGATCTCCCGATTTAAGTCCGGTTTATTTATATAGTTTTAGATTGCCGACTGATTCCGTGCTCTCTCTAGCTTTGTTTGGTTGTTGTTCAAGACCTCCAAGCATTCTCAGGCGAGTACATTATTCCCCTATTTTACTGCTTTCAATTGTTTTGGGGTGACTCATATGTGCTAAATGTTTTCGATGATTATAACGATGGTTTCAAAAACGATTAAGACGATTTATACAAAACTAATAACGATTTAAAAAAGTGAACAAACTTGTTGGTTGTAGTTACATAACAAATGACATTCATTAGCAATGATCAAGCCGACCAGTATTAGGTTATGGTACCATAGGATCTGACAAATCCCGTTAGTTACTACACCCGTAGTTATGTGTGGGTGTTGTGGGTAGCGACTGAATCTGTAATTTTTAATTTACTCTTTGGTAAGGGTTTATTAATGCGAGTTGTTAATCTATCCTTTGGTAAGGGTTTATTAATGCGAATTGTTAATCTAATGCGAGTCAAGAAGGTTTGAATGTTATTAGCGAGACGACCATTTAAGTAGTTTCACGACCTAAAACGAATTAAACGATTGGTTTTCACACGATGTTTTAACGATTGGGTAAACGATTGGCTTCAAAGCGATATACGATTGGGTTTTGGTTACATATTACATGATTTACATTGGGCATGAACATTACTTTGGTGGTTTGGTTTGATTAAGTGATTAAGTAACAATGCGTGTGGAATATGATACAAGCATGGTGGATATGCCGCTGGTACTTCCTATATATAAGTGTTTGTATGGTATTACATATTGTAGCGTTATTTGAATCATTTCAGTTTGAGACATAGAACATTTTATACAAGTAACATACTTTTCACAAGACATTTATTTACAAACAACTTATCTTATACAAACTCATTTTACATGGTTATTCATTTAATCATGCATTATTCTCTTATTTATACATATCACCTGAACTTATTATTTTTCAAATGATTTACAAAGACAAAGCAAATTACAAGGTTCATGACTAAACATTTTCTTAAAACAGAAGTCATGAATCTTATTTTCACAAAACCTATGTACTCGCCAGCATTTCTTTGCTGACCTCGTTTTCACATATGTTTCAGGTATTGTTGAAAGATATCGATTGATAGGATGCATGCTCACATAGGACTGGACAAGGCCTTAGTGACTCAATAACAATGATAGACTATGTTTAAATTGTGTATTTAGATTTCCAGACAATGTAATTATTCAATGTTTAATAAAACTAAACACTTTTTGGTATCCATGGTTATGAAACATTAATTCTGTTGCAACACGCCCCGATGTTTCCGTCGCGATTTGTTGTTTTACGCGGTCGGGGTGTGACAGAAAAGATGGTATCAGAGCCAATGGTTATAGGGAATTAGGTTATTAGTAATGCTTTGACCTAGTCTATAACCTTCTTAGGACCCTAACGCGAGTTTACTTGCGTTTAGTCATAAAACAATACCGTCACCTATCCTTAGGCGACGACCACAACAAGAACAGAAATTTCAAAACCGCTTTGAAAACTAATCATCTGTTCTAGGATGATTGATTACTAGGTTTTGAGCCCTCTATTGTAAGGTTTTGAACTCTCTATTATATGGTTTTGAACCCCTTTGAGTTTTCAAAACTTCGTCAAGGTTTTGGGTTTTAAATAATGTGAACACGTGCAAACTGGAAGGGTGAATGCCTGTATTCTGGGTTTTCTGTCTAGGCAAGCACTTCGTATACATCTCATCAGACGCGAGACCAGTTGTGCTTACCTGGGAATTCTTGGGGTGAGTGTTCACTTATAGGCGAGCATGTCTTCGCGATACATTGTTTTTGACCCATTTACTTTGATTAGTCACCGTCTCATTTGTTTGCCTTAGGTAACAAACAAATGATCGCAATTTTCATGCGTTATCATTCTGTTTTGATTGTCCAATAATCTTTCACCTGTTTCTCCCTACGCCTTTCTTTTTCTTCAAGAATGTCTCTTCATCACGATGACGCCCAGACATCTGAGCAAGCAGCCAAATTCGCTCAGCGAATAGGCGAAGTAGTCCTGAAGACTGTTGAATTAGCTACTACCATGTATCATCTCCAGGACGAAGCCACTCAAGAGTCACCAAGACAGGCAGGACCTAGTCAGGCGACAACACCATCAGCCAATAAACCAATCGAGGAATCAAAGACCATGGATGAACGATCCCCTAAGAAGTCAAAGAAGCGAAAGGCTTCTCAGAACTTCGCCATGGTCGCTCACAATGGTAAAGCAGTCCCCAACCAACCAGCTCAACCCCCTGCTAGGTGTGTATGGCTTTTCCTATGATACCTACATCAAGGAACTATGTACCTTACAAACTACTCTTATGATTTCTCTCTTTCAAATGATTGCTCATGATTCCCTCGAAAATTTTAAGTACTCGTTTCACTCTAAGAAACAAAGTACAGAAAATTAAGTGACATTATGAGTAATCGTGCTTTTCGCACATCTGTGCCTTTAAATCCTTGGTTTGATAACTAAGGGTATTTTCAAATCTCATACCCATTACGTTTTGATTTTTCAACATACACAGTACCAGTATTTCAAACCAATCTTCATGATCTCAAAACATTTCAAATAGTTTGAAAACAATTTTTCTAGATGCATTGTCTATGTTATTTCAAAAACATTGGCCATGTTATCAAAGTCAACCTTCCTAATTTCAAAATATTTCATATAGTCTGAAGACAATATTAACACAATACATTTTCTTATCAAGTGCATGATTTCGAAAAGCATCATTCATGTCTTTCAAAAACCTTATACATAATTTCAAACTTTCATCTCGCATGATTTTAAAACATTTTTGTAAATATATCTACCTAATACACCTACTTTATGATTTCAAAAAGTATTATATATAAGGTTTCAAAAACGTTAAACACATTTTTCTTAAAAGAACCCCATGCATAGTTTTCAAAAATATTTTCCTCACACATTGACTTAACCTTCAAAGTCCTGCTTCATATGTCGCCTTGACATATCAAGCATCTCAACTTCATAAACATTTTACATCATGTTTTGACCTAAACACATCCAGTGCAAGGTTTCAAAACATCTTCAACTTCTAAAATTCATATGGGATCTTTTTATCTTTACAATTAGATCCTTGTGGATGATTATCATTCAAATCAGAGTCCTTAATTGGATTCCTTATGTACCTTAATTCGAACACTTCGGTTCCTAGAAATCGAAATCGAATTTTCTTTTTGAATCTTTCTATCTTTATAGTTGGATTCTTGATAACGTTTAAAGTACCAAATGAAATCCACGGAATGGATTCCAAGTGTGCTTTAAATGCATGTACGCAATTTACAAGACAAATTAACGAACAATTTTGTGGTTATGTGATATGTGTTTATGTGTTCTCCTCTATGATTTTGTGTGATCCGATTTTCAAATCCTCATAGAATCTTTCATGTTTTCATATGAGGGATTCATAGTAGGATATTCAAAAGGTACTACCTTAAATCCTTAATGGGCTTCTATGTAATAGTTAAGACCCTTGGATTATATAGTACTGCTCCATGATTCATAAGAGACCCTCTTAGTGGTCTAGTCGAAAAGGTTGATTCACAATTTGGTTAAAGAACGACATCTAGTGATGTAGCTGAACAGACTCCTTGATAGTCTATTTAGATCATTTATTGATTTAATTTAAAGGACTCTATGGCGGTCTAGTCACGCTCATCACAGGTTCATTCATTTGGTTTTACCCTACACATTATAAAATAGACTGTGTGAACTGTGCAAGGAATTGTCTAATTATGGACGCGTACATAATTATGAATAGTGCACGGTAACCATAGTAAAATTTATTATGTGTAAGAACCGATAGTGACAACAATAACGAGATGAGAACGATGTAATGGAGGTACGGTGGATGCACCAATGACACTTCATATACTTGTATATAAGTGTCCCTCTTACATTGCAAGCATAATGTTATTAAAGTTACTAGAAGTTCAGAACCCTAACCAATGTTGTTCGATCTTTTCAACTTCATGCTTTCAAGCTCTCACAAGTTTCCTCTAAATAAATTTCGGGATGAAATTTCCTAAAGTAGGGGAGACTGTAACACCTGTGCCTCCACGGCCATCAAACAAATACCAAACCAATGAAATATTGTATTTCATACTTGGGATTTGTTAAATATATGTGTATCATTTGCACATATCAACTCTAGTTCAATTTCAAGCTCTAAATCACTTTCTGGAAGGTTATACACGCACTGATGCGTAAATATAACCAGTTTAATGCAACAAACACTCCGGAATAGTGAAATAGGCTTAACATACCTTAAATAACCTCTACATAACTTAGAAATAAGTTTTGGAAGGTTTGGTATGCCGAAATCAAGTTAATTCGCTTACAGGGACTAAATATGACAAACTGCGAAAGTATGTCAATTTGAACTGTAACGAACATTCCGGAACATGACCATAAGTTAAACACACCATAAATATCCTTTACATAGCTTAGAAATAGGCTTTAAGGGGTTCGGTGTGCTAAAATAAACTTTTGGGTCATTCAGGGACTAAAAGTGTCAAAAAGTGCACAAGTTTGCATTTTCGCGCATAACTTACGTTCTGAATACATCCGGACATCCAAAAATTTATGTAAGCATGACTATATTATGCTTTAGTGTTTGGCTTGCCAAAAATCCATTCGTTGCGTCATTTGGATCGTTTTTCGCGCTTATGCGCATTTCGTCGTAATTAAGCGAACATCGCGTTCGTACGACCAAACGAACCAACATCCGGCATATTTTTGAGCATGTTTCATGTCCACAATGTTTAGGCATCATTTTAGGGACTTAAAGTTGGCTTTACGGGCCTTAGAAGTGCCGGAAATGGGCTTAAACACGTGCAGGGACTGAAACTGACATTTCTGAAACTTTGTTCTGATCTGTGACTCCTAGGCGGCCCGCCTCAGGATCTTAACATCCTCAGGCGGCCCGCGTCAGACGTTCTGACCAGGTTAAATGTTTCTAACAGCAGATTGCAGCTGTTTGATCCACCACCACACATTCTCATTTGTCTAGTCAGCTGATAAGAACCATTTTCTAGTCACCATAAGGTTCCAACACTTGTACGGTTACGATTAAGGCACGTTTTCCATGAAACGATCTTAACGGTGGACCAAAAACTATATATACCCATCCACCCCCATTGCTAAACTTACAAGAATTCTGATTTGAGAAACTCTAAGTTGAAACCATTGTTTCATACCTGAGATTCTTGGATCGGGATTAGCATTCGGGGACCCTGGGTAAGTATTCTTTCGTTCTTTTCCTTATTTTATTGCTTTTCGAGTCCGAAAGTCAAACTTTGTTTGACTTTCAGCGTTGACCAGTAATGGTCAATGCGAAGTTCGTTTGAACTTCGCAACGTGAGTGTAATCATGTTGGTTATAGTCCCTTGGGACTATGCCTACTGATTACCACGTTGTCTAGGGTCGTAGGGTAAGCGATCTAATAAATCGCTTATACCTCGAACCCGACCCATTTGGTCGATCATTAGGATCCGACCAAATACATTAGGTGACCATAGTAGGTAGGGAATAACCTTCCGAGGTTATACCCTATTGTCGCTTCGTTTAAGTAGTTGTATGATAGGTAGTTTATATGCCTTAGGTAAATTACCAGAATACCCTTTTCATGTATAATTGGTAATTAAGCATATGTAACCTAAACTTTTGTCACATAACTGATTATGTAACATGTTTAGGCATATAACACTTGTCATAGGACTAGTTAGACGGTCCGAACGCGTTTCACGCGCACGACGCGTTAAAGTAGCATATGTTACCTTAATGGGTCGCGATGGGTCGAAAGCACTTAGGTTTGGTTTCATTGTAGTATGTAGGCCTTGTTAAACCATATCATATGAGTTCCAACACTCATTTGGTTTACCAAGCCTCATCCTATCCGATCTCCCGATTTAAGTCCGGTTTATTTATATAGTTTTAGATTGCCGACTGATTCCGTGCTCTCTCTAGCTTTGTTTGGTTGTTGTTCAAGACCTCCAAGCATTCTCAGGCGAGTACATTATTCCCCTATTTTACTGCTTTCAATTGTTTTGGGGTGACTCATATGTGCTAAATGTTTTCGATGATTATAACGATGGTTTCAAAAACGATTAAGACGATTTATACAAAACTAATAACGATTTCAAAAAGTGAACAAACTTGTTGGTTGTAGTTACATAACAAATTACATTCATTAGCAATGATCAAGCCGACCAGTATTAGGTTATGGTACCATAGGATCTGACAAATCCCGTTAGTTACTACACCCGTAGTTATGTGTGGGTGTTGTGGGTAGCGACTGAATCTGTAATTTTTAATTTACTCTTTGGTAAGGGTTTATTAATGCGAGTTGTTAATCTATCCTTTGGTAAGGGTTTATTAATGTGAATTGTTAATCTAATGCGAGTCAAGAAGGTTTGAATGTTATTAGCGAGACGACCATTTAAGTAGTTTCACGACCTAAAACGAATTAAACGATTGGTTTTCACACGATGTTTTAACGATTGGGTAAACGATTGGCTTCAAAGCGATATACGATTGGGTTTTGGTTACATATTACATGATTTACATTGGGCATGAACATTACTTTGGTGGTTTGGTTTGATTAAGTGATTAAGTAACAATGCGTGTGGAATATGATACAAGCATGGTGGATATGCCGCTGGTACTTCCTATATATAAGTGTTTGTATGGTATTACATATTGTAGCGTTATTTGAATCATTTCAGTTTGAGACATAGAACATTTTATACAAGTAACATACTTTTCACAAGACATTTATTTACAAACAACTTATCTTATACAAACTCATTTTACATGGTTATTCATTTAATCATGCATTATTCTCTTATTTATACATATCACCTGAACTTATTATTTTTCAAATGATTTACAAAGACAAAGCAAATTACAAGGTTCATGACTAAACATTTTCTTAAAACAGAAGTCATGAATCTTATTTTCACAAAACCTATGTACTCGCCAGCATTTCTTTGCTGACCTCGTTTTCACATATGTTTCAGGTATTGTTGAAAGATATCGATTGATAGGATGCATGCTCACATAGGACTGGACAAGGCCTTAGTGACTCAATAACAATGATAGACTATGTTTAAATTGTGTATTTAGATTTCCATACAATGTAATTATTCAATGTTTAATAAAACTAAACACTTTTTGGTATCCATGGTTATGAAACATTAATTCTGTTGCAACACGCGCCGATGTTTCCGCCGCGATTTGTTGTTTTACGCGGTCGGGGTGTGACAGATATGTTGCTTTTCTGGCACATGTCACCAAGGAGAAAAGCAAGAGCAAGAGTATTCGGGATATTCCGATTGTTCGGGATTATCCGGAGGTGTTTCCTGATGAACTGCCTAGTTTGCCTCCAGTTCGTCAAGTCGACTTTCATATTGACCTTGTACCCAATGCCAACCCGATTGCAAAAGCACCTTATCGTCTTGCACCGTTGGAGATGCAAGAGTTATCGAAGCAGCTTCAAGAGCTATCTGATAAAGGATTCATCCGACTGAGCTTTTCACCTTGGGGAGCTCCTGTCCTCTTCGTGAAAAAGAAAGATGGATCTTTTCGAATGTGTATCGATTATCATGAGCTTAATAAGCTCACCATCAAAAATCGATATCCCCTACCTCGAATAGATGATCTTTTCGACCAGTTGCAGGGTGCTTCATGCTTTTCCAAGATCGATCTGCGTTCTGGGTATCATCAACTTCGTGTTCTCGAAGAAGATATTCCCAAAACTGCTTTCCGCACAAGATATGGGCATTACGAGTTCACTGTCATGCCTTTTGGTTTGACGAATGCTCCAGCTATCTTTATGGACTTAATGAATAGGGTCTGCAAACCTTATTTGGACAAGTTCATTATTGTGTTCATCGACGATATTCTCATTTATTCAAAATCTCGAGCCGAGCACGAGCAACACCTTCGCTTAACATTGGAACTCCTGAAGAAGGAACAACTTTTTGCTAAATTCTCCAAGTGTGAATTCTGGCTTAAAGAAGTTCAATTCTTGGGTCATATAGTCAATGAGCAGGGTATTCATGTGGATCCATCCAAGATTGCTGCTATCAAGGACTGGAATACACCGACGACGCCTACAGAGATTCGATCTTTTCTTGGTCTTGCTGGTTATTATCGTCGATTTATTTCAAATTTCTCGAAGATTGCGGTTCCACTCACTGCTTTGACTTAGAAGAATAAGCCTTTTGAATGGGGACCCAAGCAAGAAGGAGCGTTCCAAACGCTGAAGCAGAAGTTATGTGATGCTCCTGTTCTATCTCTACCCAAGGGAAACGATGATTTCGTTATCTATTGTGATGCGTCCAACTTAGGCCTTGGTTGCGTCCTTATGCAACGAGGTAAGGTTATTGCATATGCATCTAGACAGCTGAAAGTTCATGAGAAGAACTATACGACTCATGATCTTGAGTTAGGAGCTGTGGTTTTCGCGCTTAAAATCTGGAGACACTACCTCTATGGAACGAAGTGTGTGGTTTTCATAGACCACAAAAGTCTCCAGCATATTCTTAATCAGAAAGAGCTGAACATGAGGCAACGACGTTGGGTTGAACTCTTAAATGATTATGACTGCGAGATTCGCTACCACCCTGGTAAGGCGAATGTTGTAGCCGATGCGCTTAGTCGAAAGGAGCGAGTCAAGCTTCATTCTGTTCGAACTCTATCTGATCTTCAATCTGGTGTCCTTCAAGCTCAGCAATTTTGTGTTTCACAAAATTTGATGGGTACGGAATTACCACGTCAAATTGAGCTTATGCTCGAAGTGAAAGACGATGGTTTGCTCTATTTTAAGGATCGATTGTCGATTCCAAAACAAGACGATCTTCGCACCGTGGTAATGGATGAATCTCATAAGTCTCGATATTCTATCCATCCTAGTGCTGATAAAATGTACAAGGATCTTCGTACTCAGTGCTGGTGGCCTGGTATGAAGAAGGATGTTGCCTTGTATGTATCGAAATGCCTAACTTATCTCAAAGTCAAGGCCGAACATCAACGACCTTCTGGCTTGCTTGTACAACCAGAGATACCGGTTTGGAAGTGGGAGCACATTGCGATGGATCTCATCACTAAGTTACCGCGTACGTCTAAAGGTCATGATGCTCTCTGGGTTATTGTCGATCGATTAACGAAATCAGCTCATTTCATTCCGATTCGCGAGGATCTATCTGCTGATAAACTTGCAAAGATTTATGTTGATGAGATTGTGACACGACATGGTGTGCCCTTGGATATCATCTCTGATCGTGATGCTCGATTTTCATCTCATTTCTGGAAGGCCATGCAATCTGCCTTAGGAACCCAACTGAATCTAAGCACTGCTTATCATCCCCAAATAGATGGCCAATCTGAGAGAACGATTCAAACTTTGGAGGATATGCTTAGAGCATGCGTGATAGACTTTGGTGGTAATTGGGATTCTCATCTGCCGCTGATCGAGTTCTCTTACAACAATAGTTATCACACTAGCATTAAAATGGAACCATTCGAAGCTCTCTACGGTCGAAAATGTCATTCACCTGTCTGTTGGAATGAAACCGGTGAAGCTCAGCTTACTGGACCTGAGCTCGTTCTGGAAACAACAGACAAAATCAAGAAAATCCGCGATAATCTTGTGACAGCTCGAAACCGTCAAAAGAGTTATGCGAATCTGGGACGCAAGCCCTTAGAATTTCAAGTCGGAGATCGTGTCCTACTCATGGTTTCACCTTGGAAAGGAGTCGTGAGATTTGGAAAGAAAGGAAAACTTGCACCTCGATATGTGGGACCATTTAAGATTGTGGAAAGAATTGGAAAGGTTGCCTATCGACTAGAGCTACCTCCAGAGCTTGGAAATATTCACCCGACTTTTCACGCGTCCAATTTGCGAAAGTGTTTAGCTGACGCTGATCTACACATTCCTCTCGACAAGATTCGAATTGATGAAACGATGCACTTTGTCGAGAAACCTGTGGAGATAGTGGAACGTACATACAAACAGTTGAAGAACAAACGGATTCATTTGGTTAAAGTTTGCTGGGAATCCAAACGAGGCCCAGAGTTTACTTGGGAACGTGAGGACCAGATGAAGGCGAAATATCCGCATTTGTTTTCACAAGCTTCCTCTAATTAAAATTTCGGGACGAAATTTCCTGAAGTAGGGGAGACAGTGACAACTGTGTTCCGTAATCGATGTACGATGTAAAACAATGATGATTATTAATAAAACAATGTGCTTAGGTGTTATTATATGTGTTTTGGTGTTTCTATGTGTGTATTTGTGTTTGGTGATTTTTCAATTCGATTCGATTCCGATTGCAAGCTTTAAATCGCGCTCTAGGAGGTTATACGCAAACTTGTGCGTAAACGCAGTCAGTATAACGCGACAAACACTCCAAAATAGTGACATAGGCTTAACATACCTTAAATAACCTCCACATAACTTAGAAATAAGTTTTGAATGGTTTGGTGTGTCGAAATCAACTTTGTTCGATCGCAGGGACTATTTGTGTCAAACTGTGAAACTATGCCGATTTGAACTGTAACGATCATTCCGAAACATGACCATAAGTTAAACATACCCTAAATACCCTTTACATAGCTTAGAAATAGGCTTTGAGGGGTTCGGTGTGCTAGAATAAACTTTTGGGTCATTCAGGGACTAAAGGCGTCAAAATGTGCATAAGTTTGCATTTTCGTGCATAACTTACGTTCTGAATACATCCGGACATCCAAAAATTTATGTAAGTAATAAAATATTTTATTTTAGTGTTTGGCATGATAAAATTCCATTCGTCGCTTAATTTGGATCGTTTTTGCGTTCGTTACGACTTCCGTCGTAATTAAGCGAATAACGCAACCGTACGACCAAACGAACCGATATCCGAGATGTTTTTGAGCATACTTTAAGTTCCCTATACTTTAACTTTATTTTAGAGCCTTGAAATGGGGTTAACGGGGCTTAAAAGTGCCAAAAATCAAGTTTTACAAGTGCAGGGACCATTTTTTGAAATTTCTGGCAGATTCAATGAACCTAGTCCATTTTGAAGTATTGGTGGTTTTAACCCATGGTTTTGTAAAACCATGGGCTGGTATTCAATGAACATAGTCCATATTAGGGGCTCCCATGGTTTTAGAAAACCATGGGCACACATGTAAGGTCCAGATCAAAGCTCAGTTTTCGAGGAACGATCCTAACGGTTCAAGGAAATCTATAAATACCCCATGATCTCAATACCAAAAACCCACACCTTTGAAATATGAATTTGTTCTCTAAGTTGATGTGTTCAACACTTCATACCTGAGAATATTCGGATTCAAAACTTCCATTCTTGGACCCGTTGTAAGTATTCTTTCGTTCTTTTCATTCGTTTTAGCGTTAAAGTCAAACTGCGTTTGACTTTCTGCATTGACCAGTTTATGGTCAATGTGAAGTTCGTTTGAGCTTCATAACGTGAGCGTAATCGCAATGGTTATAGTCCCATGTGACTATACCTACTGATTACCACGTTATCTAGGCTCAGTGACGAGTCGTAGTTTCGGCCAAAATACGTATTCTTGCGTATTTTGTAACCAAACTACTTGTGGGTATCAAAACCATTTGTTTTGATACCAAACCTGTTTTCAAACCATGTTAAACATGTTCTAACATGTTTAGCTCGTCACTTTTAGTTTTGTGCTTGTCTAGGGTCGTAAAGGTAAGCGATCTTAACAATCGCTAATACTTTCGAACCCGACCCGTTTGGGCGATCATTAGGATCCGACCAAACACATTAGGTGACCATAGTGTATAGGGAATAACATTCCAAGGTTATACATTATGGTCGCTTCGTTTAAGTAGTTTTATGATAGGTAGTTTATATGCCTTAGGTAAATTACCAAAAATGCCCTTTTATGCCAAAATTTATTTTAAGCATATGTAACATAACCTTTGGTATCTAAATTGATTAGACAACAATATTAAACATGTTGAGGCATATTTCACTTATCATAGGACTAGTTAGGTGTTCCAAACGCGTTTCACGCGAACGACGCGTTAAAGTAGCATAAGCTACCTTAATGGGTCGCGATGGGTCGAAAGCACTTAGGTTAGGTTTCATTTAGGATGTAGGCCTTGTTAAACCATATCACATGAGTTACAACACTCATTTGGGTTACAAGACCTCATTCTGTCCGATCTTCCGATTTAGGCGTCTATTGTTTGACTAGTGATTCAATTACTAGGTGCTACGTGATTTCTCTGGTTTACTCGAGTTTGTTGAAGTACTATTGATTGAGGATACTTTGCACTACATGTGAGTACATTGTTCCCCTATTTTACTGTTTTCAATTGTTTTGGGGTGATTCATATGTACAAAATGTTTTCAAGGTTTAAACGATGATTTCAAAAACGAATAGAACGATTTATACTAAACTATTAAGGATTTCGATAATGTGAACGAACTTGTTGGTTGTAGTTACATAACGAACGACATTCATTAGCATTGATCAAGTCGACTAGTATTAGGTTATGGTACCATAGGATATGACAAATCCCGTTATTGCACTATACCCATGGTTATGTGTGGGTGTTGTGGGTAACGACTGAATCTGATGATTGTTAACTTACCCTTTGGAGGTTTGTTAATGCAAGAACGAGTTGAACGACGAACGAGTCACAAAGGTTTGAATGTTATTAATGAGACGACCATATATAAGTTTTCACAATTAAAACGAGGACGATTTAAACGGTTTAAACGAGTAAACGATTTGGGAACGATTTGGAAATGATTTGGGAACGATTTGGAAACGATTTGGAAATGATGTTAAACGATTTGGGTAAACCATTGGCTTCTGGGCTAGTGTTTAGATAACGGGACGGGTGTAATGTGGTGAAAACATGGTAGATACGCTGCTGGTACTTCTTATATATAAGTGTTTTCAACATATTACATACCGTGGCGTTATTTAGTTCACTTGGGTAAACGATATTGAAACGATGTCACTCAACGATGTTTTAGAAATAATATACGATTTTTATTAACGAGTTTATACGAGATGTTTTACAAGATGGTTTTCTAAAAACAAAAAGCTTTTGGGTTAAGAATCATGGCTACAAAATTTTATAAATTATAACCATCTTGATTTGAGTTGGTTAATCATGTTGTAATATCATACACTTTTTAAAAACAAGGTTTTCGAGGTATTGCAATATATGAAAACAAGCCATGATTCCAATACTCTTATAAAACCTATGTACTCGCCAGCATTTCTTTGCTGACTTTGTTTTTACATATGTTTCAGGTATTGTTGCTTGATTGACATTCTAGGATGCATGCGTCACATAGGATCTGGACGAGGCCTTAGTGACATAATATCTATGATAGACAATATAAAACTTGTTTGTTATGTGTTAAAACAATGTTAATGTTTAATATTATCAATAAAACGAAACACTTTTGTATCCATGGTTATGAAATGATAATTCTGTTACAACACCCCCCGACGTTTCCGTCACGCTTTGTTGTTTTACGTGGTCGGGGTGTGACAACTGTGTTCTATTAATCATTGTATAATGTAAAACAATGTTGATTATTAATAAAACAATGTGCTTTGGTGTTATTATATGTGTTTTGGTGTTGTTATGTGTGTATTTGTGTTTGGTGATTTTTTCAATTTAATTATATTCCAATTTCAAGCTTTAAATCGCTTTCTGGAAGGTTATACGCGCACTGATGCGTAAATATAACCAGTTTAATGCAACAAACACTCCGGAATAGTTAAATAGGCTTAACATATCTTAAATAACCTCCACATAACTTAGAAATAAGTTTTGGATGGTTTGGTGTGTTGAAATCAAGTTTGTTCGATCGTAGGGACTATTTGTGTCAAACTGCGAAACTATACCGATTTGTATAGTAACGAACATTACGGAACTTGATCATAAGTTAAACATACCCTATATAACCTTTACATATCTTAGAAATAGGCTTTGAGGGGTTCGGTATGCTAAAATAAACTTCATTGATCAATAGGGACTAAAAGCATCAAAAAGTGCACAAGTTTGCATTTTCGCGCATATTTTACGTTCTGAATATATCCGGACATTAAAAAATTCATGTAATCGTTAAAATTTTATGTTTTAGTGTTTGGCATGAAAAAAATCCATTCGTCGCTTGATTTGGATCGTTTTTGCGTTCGTTACGACTTCCGTTGTAATTAAGCAAATAACGCGACCGTACGACCAAACGAACCGACATACGAGATATTTTTGAGTATGTTTTGAGTTCCCTATACTTTAAATTTATTTTAGAGCCTTGAAATGGGGTTAACGGGGCTTAAAAGTGCAAAAAAAATCAAGTTTTACAAGTGCAGTGACCATTTTTTAAATTTCTGACCAGATTCAATGAACCTAGTCCATTTTGAAGTGTTGATGGTTTTAACCCATGGTTTTGCAAAACCATGGGCTGGTATTCAATGAACCTAGTCCATTATGACTCATATTAGGGGCTCCCATGGTTTTAGAAAACCATGGGCACACATGTAGGGTCCAGATCAAAGCTCAGTTTTCGATGAACGATCTTAACGGTTCTTGAATTCCTATAAATACCCACCCTCACTTCCTCCCAAAGCACACTTGAAGCTGATTTTGGCTCTCTAAGTTGAAGTTTATGCTTCACACCTGAGAGTAAATCGGATCAAGAGCTTGCGGGGACCTTCTGTAAGTATTCTTTCGTTCTTTTCATTCGTTTTTGTCGTTAAAGTCAAACTGCGTTTGACTTTCTACTTTGACCAGTTTATGGTCAATGCGAAGTTTGTTTGAACTTCATAACGTGAGCGTAATCACGATGGTTATAGTCCCTAGTGACTATACCTACTGATTACCACATTATCTAGGCTCAGTGACGAGTCGTAGCTTCGGTCAAAATGCGTATTCTCGCGTATTTTGTAACCAAGCTACTTATAGGTATCAAAACTGTTTGTTTTGATACCAAACATGTTTTCCAACTTTGTTAAACATGTTTCAAAATGTTTAGCTCGTCACTTTTTAGATTAGTGCTTGTGTAGAGTCGTAAGTCAAGCGGACTAAACACCCGCTTCGAGTTTCGACCACGACCCGTTTGGTCGATCATTAGGATCTGACCAAACATGTTTAGTGACCATAGTAGCATAGGGAATAACCTTCCGAGGTTATACCTTATGGTCACCTAGTTTAAGTAGTTGTATGATAGGTAGTTTATATGCCTTAGGTAAATTACCAAAATGCCCTTTTTATACATAATTGGTAATTAAGCATATGTAACCTAAACTTTTGTCACGTAACTGATTATGTAACATATTTAAATATGTTTGGGCATATAATACTTGTCATAGGACTAGTTAGACGTCTCGAACGCGCTTTGCGCGCACGACGCGTTAAAGTGGCCTAAGCTACCTTAATGGGTCGCAATGGGTCGAAAGCACTTAGGTTAGGTTTCAATTTAGGATGTAGGCTTTGTTAAACCATATCACATGAGTTCCAATACTTATTTGGTTTACAAGACTTCATTCTATCCGATCGTCCGATTTAGGCGTCTATTGTTTGACTAGTGGTTCGATTACTAGGTGCTGCTTGATTTCTCTGGTTTACTTGAGTTTGCTTGAGTTCTATTGATTGAAGATACTTTGCACTTCATGTGAGTACATAGTTCCCCTATTTTACTGTTTTCAATTGTTTTGGGGTGATTCATATATACAAAATGATTTTCAAGGTTTAAACAATGTTTTTCAAAAACAATTAAGATGGTTTACACAAAACTAATAACAATTTTCAATAAAGTGAACAAAACTTATTGGTTGTAGTTACATAGCAAATGACATTCATTATATTGTTGGACTCTGTATGCCCAAGACACATATTAAATTGATGTGGCTAGTACGTTATGATCCAAGTCGGGTCATACCCAATAACAAGCTAGACAAACACTATAATATTTATTTATGATATGATCAAACAAATAAATATTAACCCTTATAATATTTAGAAATTGGTTTTCTAAATAATTGCACTTGTGAAACTAATAAATTATATGGATAATTTATTTTGAGAGAGAATATTTATTTTGTTATTTAATGGGTTAAATAACATAATAAAAAGTTATGATTTGTTGCATAAAATCTTATAAATATGTGATATTATATTTATAAAAGTTGTAAATATAATAAAAGACATAATATATATAAGGAGGTTGAATTTTGATTGGGCAAATGAGATAGCCCTATGGCCGCCACTTTGGGTCTTCCCAAGTAGGTTGGTCCAATCAAATTTCATGCAAGTCTTTTATGCAAGATCAAAGATGATTGGTTCAAGAATATAATCATATACTATTTCTCTCACATCTTACACACATATAATTTTTTAGACAAAAATCAAGTTGCAAGAACTCCCATTTTCCTCTAAATATTTCGGCCAAGAGGTGGTTGTTGGAGGGATTTTAAAGTGAGGTTCAAGTGTAGAAATCCTAGCAACATAAGGTTTTCGTTGGAGGCTTGGGGTATGCAAGCTTGAGGTCTTCTCCTTTGAAGATTTCCATTCAAGAATATCATCTTCTTCATATCACCTTGCTCTTGGAATGGTAGTATTCTAAAACACCCTATGGTTGTATTTTGATAGCATGCATGTCATATATGGATCCGGTTATTGGATTTTGCATTTAAAATGGTTTTAAATCTTGTAAAGTAACATGTTTTGAATCCTTATACCGCTGCGTTTTAATTTTATTCGGATAAAATTAGCTTTGATAAACATGTTAAAAACCCAACAATGGCATCTAGAGACGCTTATATGAGTGCATGCTTCATCGGATTTAAAATTTTCGGGTTTTCGGGTTTGGAGAAACCCTATGGCCGAAATTTTATCCATGGTTTTCCTTTGTTTTTCAAGATTTATTTCCTACATGCATAAAGGAATCTTGAAAAAATTATGTCATGTGGATGATTTGTTTTGTTTGGACAAAACCCCACATTTTTCGGTTTTTTCATTCTTGACCGAAAATGTAGGTTGAAAAAGGAAACCATTTTTGCTCTTGAATTTTATATATACTTGGATATATATATTTTGGTGTACATAACCTAGCCATGACCTTGTGTGAATATGTTGAATATTTGTGTTTGTGATTTGTATTTAATTATTCAAATGGGTTGTAATAATTAATTTTTTTTGTCTTCCATTTGTAAAAAAATATGTAATTTATTTGTTTTCATTTGGTATGTAAGTAAATAGATTAGGTGCAGTTTATTTTACTAGAAAAATGTATTAGGATACTTTTATGTAAAAGAAAATGCACACAAAAATGCGGTTTTGGTTTTTGCCAATTTTGGGCATAAAGGACTTCATAGTTATAAACGGGATTTTAGCCCGATAACCAAAACACATTTTTGAAGTCCAAAGGTGTTTGGAGCTGAATATAAAAGACATTTGGAAACTCAAAGAATGTGAAGAAATCACAACAAAAGATGAAGACTTGAAGCATTTGGATGCGGGATCAAGTGGGAGTTCAACGACACATTATTTGTGTCTATATTCACCCTTTAGGAAGGACCTTTTGACACACTTGTTTCGGCTAACAAGTGTGGTCAAAATAGTTGGCTATGGTTATGCACCTTTTTTATATATGTGTTGTGCTTGTATGGTTATTTTATTTATGGTTGTTTGGATGATATTTGGATATGCATGCTTAACAACAAATAATGCGTAACAAGCTTAAAAATGGTTCTTAACAAAATCATTAAAATGGTTAATAATAGGTTTTATTAAAAGTTAATGATTTTATAATAAAATGGGTTTTATTAAAAGAACCTTGAAAATTGGT
>JARYGA010053776.1:0-24302 GCA_030545235.1 Helianthus tuberosus
AGAACGCGACTTATGGGCTTCATCCATAAGCAAGGTGCGAAGGTTATCTTGGCTTGGGACCCACAAACGGTCCATGAAGTAATACGATCCATTGTCCTTCAGTTCCAAATCAGGTGTTATGTGATAGGGAAATTCCTTATCCATCAAACCTTGTGAAACACAAGATTGTTGAGCCTGAGAAATGCGGGCTTGGATATCGGATCGAGCTTGAATAACAGATTGAACACGAACACAATGAAGCTTAGTACGTTCCTTACGACTCAATGCATCGGCTACGACATTCGCCTTACCAGGATGGTAGAGAATTTCGCAGTCATACTCGTTTAGAAGCTCAACCCAACGTCGTTGCCTCATGTTAAGTTCTTTCTGATTGAAGATATGCTGAAGACTTTTGTGGTCCGTGAAAACCACACATTTTGTACCGTACAAATAGTGTCTCCAGATCTTAAGAGCGAAGACAACTGCACCCAACTCAAGATCATGAGTGGTGTAGTTCTTCTCATGTATTTTCAACTGCCTCGATGCGTATGCTATGACTTTGTTTCTTTGCATCAGGACGCAGCTAAGACCCAATTTAGATGCATCGCAATAAACGACGAAATCATCATTGCCCTCAGGCAAAGTTAGAACAGGCGCGTCGCAAAGCTTCTGCTTCAAAGTCAGAAATGCTTCCTCTTGTTTGAATCCCCAATCAAAGGGCTTGTTCTTCTGAGTTAGAGCAGTTAGAGGAACTGCAATCTTTGAGAAGTTCTCAATGAAGCGGCGGTAATAACCCGCTAGACCAAGAAAAGAACGAACTTCAGTAGGAGTAGTAGGCGTATCCCAATCCTTAATCGCACGGATCTTGGAGGGATCTACATGAATACCTTGTTCATTGACAATATGTCCTAAAAATTGAACTTCTTTAAGCCAGAATTCACACTTGGAGAATTTGGTGAAAAGTTGCTCTTTCTTTAGGAGCTCCAGAGTAAGACGAAGATGTTGCTCATGATCAGCTCGCGTCTTAGAGTATATCAAAATGTCATCAATAAAAACAATGACGAACTGATCCAAATAAGGCTTGCATACCCTATTCATTAAGTCCATGAAAATAGCAGGAGCATTAGTCAAACCGAATGGCATGACTGTGAACTCATAATGCCTATAACGAGTGCGGAACGCTATCTTGGGAATGTCTTCTTCATGCACACAAAGTTGGTGATATCCAGATCGCAGATCAATCTTTGAAAAATAAGAAGCGCCCTGCAACTGATCAAAGAGATCATCAATGCGAGGTAGGGGATATCGATTCTTGATGGTAAGCTTGTTAAGCTCACGATAATCGATACACATCCTAAAAGATCCATCCTTCTTCTTGACAAAAAGAACGGGAGCACCCCAAGGTGAAAAGCTAGGACGGATAAAACCTTTGTCAGAGAGTTCCTGAAGCTGCTTAGACAACTCTTGCATCTCAGACGGTGCAAGACGATATGGAGCTCTGGCAATGGGATTTGCACCAGGTACGAGATCAATACGGAACTCGACTTGGCGTGCTGGGGGTAGACTAGGTAAATCTTCAGGAAATACTTCACGATAATCCCGAACAACAGGAATATCTTGAATAGATTTACCTTTGCCTTTATCTGTTGTGACATGTGCCAAGAAGGCCACATAATTCTTTCGCAGATACTTCCGAGCTTTAAAACAAGACATGAGTTTGAGACCACCAGTAGGTTTCTCACCATGAACGTGTAGGATCTCACCTGTCGGAAGCGGCACACGAACAATCTTCTCAAAACAAACCACCTCTGCGCGATGCTTGGCTAACCAATCCATACCCACAATAACGTCGAAGCTTCCAAGTTGCATAGGCTTGAGGTCAATAGGAAAAAGATGGTCGTTAAGGTTCAACTGGCAGTTGCGAAGAACAGAATCAAGAACAATGGGTTCACCACTAGCAACTTCTACTGTCAAAGGTTTACTTAGTTTCGTTCTAGACACGCGAAGTAATGGCTCAAAAGATAATGACACAAAACTCTTATCGGTACCCGAATCAAAAAGAACAGATGCAGGCTGATTATTAATAAAGAACGTACCGTTCACCACTTCATTGTCTGCCTGTGCCTCTTGAGCATTCATGTTGAAGACTCGACCTCGAGCCTGAGCTTGATTCTGATTTGGATTCTGATTCTGGTTGGCTAGCCTTGGGCACCGGTTTCTGTAGTGGGTCAGATCCCCACAATTGTAGCACGAACCAGGAGGAAAATGAGGTCGTGCAGCTTGACCTTGTTGCTGAGCAAGAGGTTGAGCAACTTGTTGGGCTTGGTTCTGAACTGCCTGGTTCTGGTTAACAGGAATGCGACAAGTAGCGGCAAGATGGCCAATTCTCCCACAGTTAGTGCAATGACGACATTGGAGATGTGGTAGGTGATGGTCGTTACACCTGTTGCACAAAGGCGCAGTGCCAAGATATGGCTTCTTGGCTAGTGGTTGCGCAGGCTGATTTGGTGCAGCTTGGGCCTGTGCAGTAACGGCATAGTTTTGGGAAGACTTTCACTTCCTAGAACCCTTTGAGGAACCAGAATTCTTTCCATTCTTGTTTTGACCTTTCTTGCTATCCCCCTTGTCAGACGCCTGCTTCTTACCCTTGTCACCCTTTTTATGCAGCTTTCCCTTTCGAACCTGCGACTCAGTCAATGTCGCTGCTAACTCGATCGCCTGATGGAGTGTGGCAGGGTTACTACCAGTAATGATGTCTTGCACTGAGTCAGGTAGGCCGTCGATGTATCTTTCGATAGCCTTGTCGAGTGGGGTAACCATTGTTGGGCAAAGCAGACTCAGCTCCTCAAACCTGTCAGTATACGCCCTGTGCTCGCCACTGTCTTGTTTCAAGTCATCAAACTCTTTCTCCAAAGCTCGATGTTCATGACGAGGACAGAACTCCCTCATCATAAGAGCTCTAAGTTCAGCCCAGGTTTGTGCTAGAGCAACTTCTGCACCACGGTCTCTCATAACCCCGTTCCACCATGTGAGAGCCCTCTTCTGAAACACACTCGAAGAAAACTCGACCTTGCGATTGTCAGGACAATGCACGTGGCGGAAAGTATTCTCAATGCTCTCGAACCATTGAAGAAGCCCAGTCGCTCCCTCAGAACCACTAAACTTGAGTGGGTTAGCCGAGTTAAAATCCTTGAATTTACATGGAGCATTGCTGTTGTTGTTGGCTTGGTTCCATTGAGCAAAGAGGTTTGGAAATTGAGCAGCCATCTGCTGCGCAATAATTTCTGCCAGTTCGGCAGTCACTATCTGGTTTTTGCGTCGAGGAGGCATTCTAAAAGAGGAAAAACATGAAAGGAAATGAGTGAGATGATTGGATGAAGAGAATGAGATGAAACAAAATCAAAAGCAAAGATGGTGGTCATTTGTCCGCATCACAAAGCAAACAAACGACACATAGTGACTAATCAAAGTAAATGGGTCAAAAATAATGTATCGCGAAGACATGCTCGCCTATAAGTGAACACTCACCCCAAGAGTTCCCAGGTAAGAGTAACTGGTCTGATTATGTGGATTTGTACGAACACTCTAGCCTTAGACAGAAAACCCAGGGTACAGGCATTCACCCTTCCAGTTTGCACGTGTTCACATTATTTAAAACCCAAAACCTTGACGAGATTTTGAAAACTCAAAGGGGTTCAAAACCATATAACAGAGGGTTCAAAACCTTACAATAGAGGGTTCAAAACCTTGTAATCAATCATCCTAGAACAGATGATTAATTTTCAAAGCGGATTCGAACTTGATGTTCCTGTTGTGGTTATCACCTAAGGATAGGTGAAATGCATGTTTTAAAAATCCAAACACAAGATAACTTGTGTTAGGGTCCTAGAAAGGTTATAGTCTAGGTCAAAGAATTACTAATAACCTAATTCCCTATAACCATTGGCTCTGATACCAACTCTTCTGTCACACCCCGACCACGTATAACATACAAATCGTGGCAGAAAACGTCGGGGAGTGTTGTAACAGAATTAATTGTTTCATAACCATGGCATACAAAGTTGTATTTTATTTATCAACATAAAAGTTACATTGTTTTAAAGAGGAATCAAAGAGTTTATAACATAATTAAACTAAGTCTATCTTCATTTTATGTCTCTAAGGCACAGGTCTGCCCTAGTGTCACGATCATCATCCTATGCAAAAGCTCCTGAAAACACATGTGAAAATAGGTATGTCAGCATAAAAATGCTTGTGAGATACATAGGTTTTGTGAAAATAGGATTCATGACTTATAAGTTTAGAAAAAGTTGTTTAGCAAAAGTCAGTCATGAACCTTGTAAATTGTTTTGTTTTGTAAATCATTTAAAAAGCTGTAAGATCAAAGGATATGTATAAATAAAAGAATAATGTATGGTTAAATGTATAACCAAGTAAACTGTGTTGTATAAAGTAAGTTGTTTGTAAAGCAATGTCTTGTGAAAGATATGTTATTTGTATAAAATATTATATGTTTAAATTAAAATGATTCAAATAACTCTACGATATGTAATACCATACAAACACTTTTATATAGGAAGTACTAGCGGCGTATCCACCATGCTTGCATCATATTACACACGCCTCGTTACTTAAATCACTTAAACAAAACCACCAATGAATAAAGTCCATGTTTAAACCAATTGTCCAAAAAGTCCTTGTATAAGCCATGTCGAATGTTAAAAAGTCCAAAAGTAGTCAAGTAATGTGTAACAAATGTTATGTATTGTAAGTAAAGTATTGTCACATAATCCAAATGTAGAAATGTACAAAACAAAGTATTTTGAATATATCAAAAAGTTATGTTTTGCAAAGTAATGCATGTTACATCCATACGAACATTTATGTGGTAAGTTAACGCATACATTCAAGCCTTGAGACAGTCGGACAACCCTTTTAGTCAAGGTTATCAAAATAAATGTTTTCGGATTCAGTCATTCCTTACATCCAAACAAACCCGAGATGTCAGGAATGGGATTTGTCAGGTCCTATGGTACCACTACTTACTCCCGAGCGGCGTAGCAAATGTTAATGAACGTATAAAAGTCTCGTTTGTGCAAACCAAATGTTATAGCAATTGTATACATGTCATATGAAAACAATGTACTAAGTATGCTAAGTTAACATACAAAGCAGAAAAGTCATGTAAATCAATGTGCTAGCATGCTATCAGTCAACATACATAGCAGAAATGTAATGTAAAACAATGTACTAAGTATGCACACAATGGACATACATAGCATAAAATGTAATGTAAAACGATGTACTAAGTACGCACACAATGGGCATACATAGCATGAAATGTAATGAAATCATGTACTATAATGTACTAACAAACATAGCAGGTATATGATGTGAAAACAGGAAAGCATTAAAGTAACAAGTAGGCACATGTGTTTCACCCTAAAACAGTTTGAATACAGTTAAAGAGGGGGGTTCTATGTACTCACTTGAGATTGCTTAGTAGTCCTCGAATAACAACCAAACAATGCTAGAGATCATGGATATCCAACGGCACCTAATATAGGTAACTACATTAATAAACCGGACCTAAATCGGAAGATCGGATAGGATGAGGGCTCGTAAACCAAATGAGTATGGGAACTCATGTAGTATGGTTTAACAAAGCCTACATACTAAATGAAACCTAGCCTAAGTGCTTACGACCCATTACGACCCGTTTAGGTAGCTTATGCTACTTTAATGCGTCGTTCACGTAAAACGCGTTCGGAACGTCTAACTAGTCCTATGACAAGTAAAATGTGCCTTAACATATCTAATATTGTTACCAAATCAGTTTAGATACCAAAAGTTATGTTACATATGCTTAAAATGAATTTTGGCGTAAAAAGGGTATTTTGGTCATTTACCTAAGGCATATAAACTACCTATCATACAACTAACTAAACGCCGTGACCATAAGGTATAACCTCGGAAGGTTATTCCCTATATACTATGGTCACCTAATGTGCTTGGTCGGATCCTAATGATCGACCAAACGGGTCGGGTTCGAAAGTATAAACGATTGTTTAGATCGCTTACCTTACGACCCTATATAAGCACTAAACTAAAAGTGACGAGCTAAGCATGTTAAAACATGCTTAACTAAGTTTAGAAAACAGGTTTGGTATCAAAACAAACGGTTTTTATACCTAAGAGTAGTTTGGTTACAAAATACGCAAGAATGCGCATTTTGGCTGAAACTACGACTCGTCACTGAGCCTAGATAACGTGGTAATCAGTAGGTATAGTCACTAGGGACTATAACCATCATGATCACGCTCACGTTATGAAGTTCATACGAACTTCGCATTGACCATAAACTGGTCAATGCAGAAAGTCAAACAAAGTTTGACTTTTGGACTCGAAAAGCAATAAAAGAACGAAGGAACACTTACAAAGGGTCCCCGCAAGATTGATAATCCAAGTATTCTCAGGTATGAGGTGATGAAACACCCCAACTTAGAGAAATCTCAGATTTCAAGTGGGTTTTGCAATGAATGGGGTTGGGTATTTATAGATTTCGGTTCACCGTTAGGATTGTTTCTTGGAGAAGAGGGAATGATCACATCCCTACACTTGTTGGCAAGCTCATGTACATCATATTAGCCCCCCATAAGCAGGATGACCATCCGAACGATCAGCTATCCTACCCACTCTCACTCTGTATTGTCTTACGCGCCACTTATCGCTACGTTACTGAATCTGTTCAGGCTAACCGTACTCGCAAAAAGCGCTCCCTTCAATCCATTAATCGCTGTGAGTATACTTGATCCCTTTTTGCTTTAAGCACTTTTGGGTGTTACATACGTTACGAATATTCAAACTACAACTATCACACTACTCAAACTATTTGAACGCTAACCGTTAATGCATGTTATACGTGGCTTATGAATGCTTGTTGTTATGTTTACACATGGAATGCTGTCTACCTGCCTTAGCAACGATAGTACTATAGTTTGGACTCAGCACCCGTTCACACGGGGGTTGTTAAGGATCTTTTACTTGCATGGATTACGGTGGTAATCGTGTATTGCGAACTGCCTTGGGCAGTCAACCGGCAGTCATTGGTATCGACGGATCTATGTCGATAACTAACGTGCTTCATTTCACTATGTGTACGTGCTGGTTATGCGTAAACGAATTCGAACTCTATATGCTATTATCAAACTTGTATGCTCACCTTTACATTTTATGTATTGACTTTATTTTAACGTATGTGACAGGTGCTTAGGAAGTTTACATGCTTAGCATGCTGTGAACTTGAGGCTAGGAAAGGTCTAGGATGCTCTCTACGCGGTGATGAAATCGAAGCTAGGAAATGGGGTCCTAGAAACCAATAAATAAACTATTTTTGTTTGAATCTGAGTTGTCGAAACAGGATATTTGTCTTGATGTTTATCTGTAATAATTTGTTTACTATTTGAGACATGGTATGGGACATGTTAACTTAAATTAAATGGTAATGATAGTTGTTATGGAAACTTCTGGACAATCTGTTTCGCTCAGTGCCATGCCCCGATGATTCCGCCATCGGTTGGGGTGTGACAGATTGGTATCAGAGCACTCGTAATATTCAAGCCCAGCATAATCTCGAAACTCTCATCCGCGATGCCCAACATGCATGTTTCAACGAACGCACTTTGAAGAAGGAAAGAATCTACCACGATGGAGCCCAACTTGTGAGCAAGTCGAATGGGATATTCCACTTCTTCGACCGAATTTGGATTCCCAAGCGAACCAACTTGCGACAGATTCTGATGGACGAAGCCCATAAATCTCGGTATTCTATTCACCCCGGTGCCGACAAAATGTACCAGGATCTTCGTTATAAGTACTGGTGGCCGGGTATGAAAAGGGATATCGCACTCTACGTCGGAAAATGCCTAACCTGTGCTAGAGTCAAGGCTGAACATCAAAGACCCTCTGGCTTGCTCGAACAACCACCGATTCCCATGTGGAAGTGGGAGAGCATAGCCAAGGATTTCGTAACCAAGCTTCCACCCACGTCATCAGGTCACGATAGCATTTGGGTTGTTGTTGACCGTTTGACTAAATCAGCCCACTTTCTGCCCATACGGGAAGACTACAAGGTAGAACGATTAGCCCGAATCTACACCGACGAGATCATTTGTAATCATGGGACGCCTCGTGACATCATCTCTGCTCGTGATGCTCGGTTTACTTCGCGATTGTGGGAAACGTTTCAAACGGCACTCGGTACAACGCTTAATCTAAGTACCGCTTTCCACCCTCAAACCGACGGTCAGACTGAAAGAACAATTCGTACTCTTGAAGACATGCTCCGTTCGTGTGTTCTAGACTTCGGTGGTAATTGGGATAAATACCTGCCATTGGTCGAATTCTCGTATAATAACAGCTATCATTCTAGCATCGAGATGGCACCTTTTGAGGCATTATACGGAAGGAGATGTCGGTCGCCTATTGTGAGGCACGAGATCGGTCATTCGCAACTAACCGGTCCTGAGCTATTACAAGAAACGACAGACAAAATTTTCCAAATCCGAGACAACCTAGTGAAAGCTCGGGATCGACAGAAAAGTTACGCCGATAAAAAGCGTAAGCCCCGTGAATTTGGCGTTGGTGACTACGTACTCCTAAAGGTATCACCTTGGAAGGGTGTAGTCCAATTCGGCAAGAAAGGGAAACTCGCGCCTCGATATGTTGGACCTTTTAAGATTCTGGAAAGGATCAGAAAAGTCGCCTACAGACTCGAACTACCAGAGGAACTTAGCAACGTCCACCCGACTTTCCACGTGTCAAACCACCGAAAGTGCATAGCCAACCACGATTTACATGTCTCTCTAGACGATCTACAAGTGAACGAAACATTACACTTCATGGAAAAGCCTGTCGAAATCATGGACCGCCAAACCAAGCAGCTCAGGCGCTCACGCATTCCTATTGTGAAGGTCCGATGGGAAGGCAAACGAGGCGCAGAGTTCACTTGGGAACTCGAAAGCGACATGAAGGCAAAGTACCCGCAGTTGTTCCAGGAGAAAGTCTAGATAGAGAAAGTCCTCACGTGATTCATGGCGGTCGTAGCAGCTTCCAGCTTAATTTCGGGACGAAATTCCCTAAACAAGGGGAGGCTGTAACACCCCGTGTTTTCACAAGCGAAAGTCAAAGTCAAGGTCAAAGTCAACGACCGATTTCGCGCAACTTGACTTGTAGAAATGTCTTTATTTTATTTGTATTATGTGGAGTAAGTGTCCTTCATTGCAATAATCGATGAGTATTAATCGTATTTCAATCAACCTACGACTGTGAACTATAGGAAGTAACAATGCGATAAAGTTAATAAACTAACAATCAAGCTATGCTAATCGAATCGACGTCGAATCGCAACTCGAACTATGTATTTTACTTATTGTTTATACGTGTGTGTGTGCCTTACGTGTTACCTGTGCATGTTTATTTATGTTATATTGTGGTAATCAAGCGAACTCAATCGAAACTCGAAATCTAACTCGAATGTAATCGAACTCGAACTCGAATCACGATCGAACTAGGATAGATAGTGGAAAATAGATTACGCAAGGTACAAAGTAGTTGGGACTAAAAGTAATTTGACTAGGAAACCCTATCGAATCGCTCGCAATCGGAACCGAAACGTCAAAAATCGTCGCACCAAACACACCACCCAGGCGCCAATCCGCACGGATAGGCCATCCGCACGGACAGGCCATCCGCACGGATAACCGCCTGGGGAAGTGTTAAGTGCATCCGGCCAGGATTGCTATCCGCACGGATGACCGTCTGGGTGATGTGCAATCCGCACGGATGACACTTTCCTCTTATGGCATCCTATAAATACACGGGTCACTCTCCAAACTTTCCACTTTTGGCAAGTGACGTCCGACCTGCACGCTTTCTTCACCTTTCCTTCGATTTCTCCCAATCCAGGTAAGATCCCGCCCTAAATCTTGTACTTTCTTGATCTATACGCACTTCTACACCTTTCTATCTTTTAAATATTAACTTTTAACCATGAAATCATCGAGATTTGAGGTATTCTAGGATGACGTCATCATGAAGTTCCCATGAACTTCAAGTTTGACCTCATTCCACCAAGAATAACTCGGATCTGAACGGTTTCCACAAAACTTCACAACGACTTCGCATAAATCTGAACCTTTTCAAAGGATAAAAGAGTTGAAAGAAATAAACACAAGTTTTCTCCTTCTTTTACACTCAAAAACGATAAGAATCGGATCAGTTCTAGTCTACTACTCAATGTTAGTGACGCACTAGTCCTAAATCCGGATTCTACACGCGAGACACCTGATTTCGGGTTAGACCAGAATGACCATTCTGAGCCGCCGACCGGCCGAGCTAGGGTGATTCCTGGCCGGCTTAGTCATGCGGGTAAGAATACAATTCCAAATGGTTGCCACGTAATCAGAACGTCTCGATAGAACGACAAAAAGGCGACTAAGGGTAGACGAATGGAACAACCAGAACGAGATGTTGTCCGGACGGACTGATGTCCGCACGGACAGGCTGTCCGCACGGACTACACTTGGGACCCATATTCAAACAAGGTTTGAGTATCGACGAATGAATAATCCGCACAGACGACGCTCTGAATGGATTACTCTTCGGATCATGAGATACTAAGACCTTAAACAATTTCCAACATGTTCATCCGCACGGACTACCATCCGGACGGATTGTCGCTGTCCGCACGGACTACCATCCGGACGGATTTCACCAATTACACCAAGTAACTCACCCTTAAGGTCATTGTCCGCACGGACTACCATCCGGACGGATTGTCGTCCGCGCGACCGGCTTGAAGGGTAGAGATACTTAAATATTTTCTAAATACTACAACGAAAACTTCAAAGGACAAGCCATCATACACAAACACATCCTCAGCATAGGAAGAAACAACCCACTCGAATAGTTATCCGCACGGACAAACTGTCCGCACGGATGACTAACCGGACGGATTACTATCCACGCGGATTGCCATTCGCACGGACTGCTGTTCGCACGGATGACCATCCGAACGATCAGCTATCCTACCCACTCTCACTCTGTATTGTCTTACGCACCACTTATCGCTACGTTACCGAATCTGTTCAGGCTAACCGTACTCGCAAAAAGCGCTCCCTTCAATCCATTAATCGCTGTGAGTATACTCGATCCCTTTTTGCTTTAAGCACTTTTGGGTGTTACATACGTTACGAATATTCAAACTACAACTATCACACTACTCAAACTATTTGAACGCTAATCATTAATGCATGTTATACATGGCTTATGAATGCTTGTTGTTATGTTTACACATGGAATGCTATCTACCTGCCTTAGCAACGATAGTACTATAGTTTGGACTCAGCACCCGTTCACACGGGGGTTGTTAAGGATCTTTTACTTGCATGGATTACGGTGGTAATCGTGTATTGCGAACTGCCTCGGGCAGTCAACCCGCAGTCATTGGTATCGACAGATCTATGTCGATAACTAACGTGCTTCATTTCACTATGTGTACGTGCTGGTTATGCGTAAACGAATTCGAACTCTATCTGCTATTATCAAACTTGTATGCTCACCTTTACATTTTATGTATTGACTTTATTTTAACGTATGTGACAGGTGCTTAGGAAGTTTACATGCTTAGCATGCTATGAGCTTGAGGCTAGGAAAGGTCTAGGATGCTCTCTGCGCGGTGATGAAATCGAAGCTAGGAAATGGGGTCCTAGAAACCAATAAATAAACTATTTTTGTTTGAATCTGAGTTATCGGAACAGGATATTTGTCTTGATGTTTATCTGTGATAATTTGTTTACTATTTGAGACATGGTATGGGACATGTTAACTTAAATTAAATGGTAATGATAGTTGTTATGGAAACTTCTGGACAATCTGTTTCGCTCAGTGCCATGCCCCGATGATTCCGCCATCGGTTGGGGTGTGACAGGACCGTTGATGTCTGGGAAAAGAAACTGAAGGATCTTGGTTGCAGTCCTGTGACGTATCCTGCCAAGCCGGAGATTGGCGAATCTTCCAAGGCGGGTGAGACGGCGGAAGAAGCTGGTGATGGTGGAGCTGGTGCTACCCAGTGAATGGGTGGCAAAGTGAGCGATGATGGATATTTATGCCTACGCCGGGGCCCGCTTTTTTAAGTTCAGTGGTTGTTGGTTGTTGAACACTTTTCTTTTTCTTGCATGTTGAACGATTTACTTTCCTGCACTTTAGACATTATTACAATATGATGACCAAGGGTGGAGGGATCCTGAGTTTCAGGACGAAGCCCTTGGTCGTTGATGTGAATATTATAACAGTTGAAGGTGGAAGGATTTTGAGTTTCAAGACGAAGCCTTCGACTGTTATCTTTAATATGCTTTAGACTTTGTTGTACCCTTGGTGGATGGGTTTTGGTTTAAAACAAAACCAAGGATGCAACCTTTTGAATCGTTAATATAAATCTAACTTTTGACCTTATCTTTGTGTTGTTCTTGCATCTTAGAAAGGTGAAAACCTTTAACCCTTAGAGAGTATGAAAATACCCTTTCGTGAGAGAGGGTGATCAATCCTCATATACCTTTAGGATCCAGGGTATAGCCAACAGTAACGAAATTGTCAGCCACTTTTACATGAACTGGTCCCGCCACCTTGAACTATCCCTGGATAACTTACGCTCCAGGCGGGGTGTTTAAACCCAATTCGTGAGAAAGGTGAATACATTTAAACCTTTGAAGGGATCAGGATCCCTTAAACGTGAGAGAGGGGGCCAATCCTCTAATCTTTCGAAGTATCCTGAGTGTGTATCCTGGAGCTATATCCCGAAGCATATTCTGCAAAACACCTTTAAACTAAGGTGGGTGTTAGCTTGGCTAACACCCCTCCGATGCTTAAGTCAATATTGGGTTCAAAAAGAGTAAATAAAATTAGATGAATTTAAGAGAGATAGAATTCATACCATCCTGAGTTAGAAATTAAATTCTAAACTCACTTGAAGTAAGCTTTAAGGTGTATAGCATTCTAGGATCTTGGCAACATATCCCCTTCCATATTCTTGAGTCGGTATGCTCCTTTCCCAGATTCTGACTCAATTTCATAGGGTCCTTCCCATTTTGGAGCTAATTTTCCATCGGCAGGGTTGGTTGTACTCTGAAAAGCTTTTCTTAACACCCAATCTCTAACTTTGAATCTCCTTGTTCTTATATTCTTGTTATAAGACTTGGCTATCCTCTGCTGGTACGCTGCCATTCTCAGATTTGCGGCATCCCTCATCTCATCGACGGTGTCTAAGTCTTGAGACAAAGCTTCAGGATTTGTTAGTATCAATCTTGTTGTCGGTATCACCATCTTTGTCGGAATCACTGCTTTGGCCCCGAATACCAGTGAGAAAGGAGTCTGGCCAGTAGCATTCTTCACAGTTGTCCTATCTGCCCATAGAACAAAAGGTAATTCTTCTGCCCATTTTCCTTTCTTTGCTCCTAGTCTTTTCTTCAAGTTGTTGACGATTATCTTGTTCGAAGATTCTGCCTGCCCATTAGCTTGAGGATGTATTGGTGTTGATGTGATCATTTTTATGCCCCAACTCTTACAAAAGTCTGTGGTTTATTTGCTGATGAACACTTCTTGATCCCTGACTTGAACAAAGGCTTCTACTTCAACCCATTTAGAAAAGTAATATGTCATTGCTAACATGAAGACTTTTCCTCCTGGAGCTACAGGGAGTTTTTCTACTATATCCATTCCCCATTTCATGAACGGCCAAGGGGATACAATAGGATATAATGGCTCTGCAGGCTGATGTAGTATGTTGATATGTCTTTGGCATGCATCACACTTCTGAGAATACTCCATAGCGTCCTTCCTCATGGTTGGCCAGTAATAACCTGTTCTTAACACCTTTGAAAATAAAGCTCTGCCCCCAGTATGGTTGCCACAGTCTCCTTCGTGTATGTCTTGGAGAACTTCTTTAGTTTCAGGATCCTCCAAGCATCTTAAGTATGGACCTGCAAGAGATTTCTTATACAAGATGTCATTTATCAAAGTAAAACGAGATACCTTCATCCTGAATGTTCTAGGATTTTTTTTTCCTTAGGGATATCTCCCTCTTGTAGGTACTTGATAATTGGTGTCATCCAGAATTCAGGATATCCATAAGGATGTTCTACATCAGGATCACTGATACTTGATACTTGCTTATCCTGGGACTTAAAATGTTCCGTCGCAGGGTGTAGGATATGGATTATCAGTATATGTGTTCCTTCTGGTATCCTGACAGCAGATCCTAAGTTTGCTAATGCATCTGCTTTATCATTCTCTTCCCTTGGTACCTGTTCAAGTGAAAATATTTCGAAATATCCTGCTAATTTTTTAACAATTTCAAAATATTCAGCTAACTTTTCGCATTTTACTGCATAGGATCCATTGAAATGGTTAGTAATTAACAAGGAATCAACAAATATTTGTAAACATTTAATATGCATATCCTTGGCTAGTTGTAGTCCTGCTATCAAAGCTTCATACTCAGCTTCATTATTCGTAGCAGTGAATTCACATCTAATAGCCTGGGGTAGTATGTCCCCCTGTGGAGATTTTAGTAATATTCCCAAGCCTATCCCTCTGACATTGGATGCACCATCAGTATATAGTGTCCAAATATCTGAGTTTTCACCTAGCTGTTGCACTTCTAGGTCGGCTTCTTCTTGTAAATCATTACTAAAATCAGCCACAAAGTCCGGTAGAGCCTGAGACTTTATAGCATTTCTAGGTTCGTAAACTAAGACATAAGCACTTAATTTAACAGACCACTTAGCCACCCTACCAGACATCTGAGGTTTCCTAAGCACATTTTTAATAGGATAATTAGATTTAATAGGAATTCTATGTGTTTCAAAGTAATGTCTAAGTTTAGTCGATGCCATAACTAAAGCTAATATTAATTTTTCTAAGTGTGAATATCTAGTCTCAGCATCTAGTAAACTTTTACTAACATAATAGACAGGATACTGCTGACCTTCGTGACCCTTTACCAAGTAATGACTTTATCATCCGTAAGCATGGTCATCCTTGTGGGCTTATCTCCTATTTCCTCCTTAGCCTTCCTGGCATGCCTCTTAGCTGTAGAGTAAGAAGTTCCACATATGTCAGATCCCCCGGAGATAAAGTTCATTATCTTGGCATCTGGTGGTGGAGATGCAGCTCTCTCAGGATCCTGGTCAGTATCCTGAGCTTTCTTCTTTCTACCGAGGAATTCTTTCAAGTATCCTTTGCTCAGCAAGTAGCTTATCTCCTTTCTCAAGGCTATGCAATCATCTGTCATGTGCCCAAAGTCTTCATGGAAGGCACATCATTTAGATTTATCCTTCCAATATGTATTCCTTGGATTCTTTTTCGGCCACCTAGCTTTGTCCCCCAGTCCCTGCATAGCATACATTAACTCAGGAACATTTACAGAAAAACAATACTCTAAGATTTCAGGATATTCTTCATCGTCCTCATCTTCAACAACATTCACTCTCTTATTATCATTCTTAGCATATGGCTTTGAACGATACTGTTTGTATGAATATTCTGACTTCCTATTTGTCAATTCATATGTTGAAGATGTGTTCATCCTCTCATGCATTTTCTTGTCATCTTCAAGCCTTATGTATCTCAAAGCCCTATTCCGAGCTTCATCTAAATTCCTACAAGGATTCATTACAAGATCCTGATAAAATTGACAATCTTTCCGTAACCCCGTTTTGAATGCTTGTACTGCCGTAGCAACATCAAGATTCGGGATATCCAGGGATTCTCCACTAAATTTGTTAACATAATCCCTTAGGGATTCTTGTGATCCTTGTGTTATCCTGTAAAGATCACTTGTTAGTTTCTCAAAGCTCCTGCTACAAGAAAATTGACTGATCAACAAATTAACTAAATGAGAAAATGATGTAATTGAATAAGGTGGAACATTTAAAAGCCATTTTAAGGTCGATCCTGTTAAAGTTGAACCGAAGCCTTTGCATAAGCATGCTTCTTTAAGTTCTGGTGGGATTGGATTTATTTCCATCCTTTCCCTATACTGGGCTATATGCTCCTCAAGATCTGTCGTCCCATCATACAACTTCATGCTGGGAGTCTGGAATCTTTTTGGAATTTCAGCATCACAAATTGGATGAGCAAATCGGGATATCCTGTGACTATCCTGGGATACTTCCGGTATAGGCTGCACTACTCCAGGAACACTTGATATCATATCCTTCAATTTTTTAAGTTCCCTGGTCAATGCTGGTGTTACACCTATATCCTACAAAGAATCAGAATTATTAGTAGCAGGGATACTGATATTGGCAAACATGTTACCAGCCTGTTGACTTTTGCCATATCCTAGACCATATCCTGGGCCATATCCTGGATCCCTCACGGTCGATATCCTGGCGGATGATGGTATCTCCAGCATGTTGCTCCGGGACTGACTCGATATCATGTTGCTTTGATTATCCTCGGTAAATGTTGTTGAACTAAAGTTCAGCATCCTGGGCTGTATAGGAGTAGTTGTATCCTCCACAGGTTTCCTGGAGTTTGACTTCAAGAGTTGTATATCCTTCATGATCGTCTGGTTAGTTTCTTGCTGCCTCTTCATTTGTTCCTGTATACTACCAAACAAAGATAGAATTTCGTCATTAGAAGCAATGATATGGGTTCTCCCTGAATTTCCGGATCTAGAAACATTCTGAGGAGCAGGAATTTCTCTCGGTGTGTGGCTTTCATTTCTCCTCTGAAAAGTTTGAACTTGTGAAGGTGGAGGAGGTAATGAACCAGCAGCAGCAGAGGTTGAAACAGACATGGAAGAAGAGTTCAAATTCGATTGAGAATCCATTAGAAATAGATTTGAAAAGAATTTCGAAAACAGAAAATCGAGTAATGATTTTAACAAAGTATTGATTAAAAATAGCACCACTTGCCCCACGGTGGGCGCCAAATTGTTTTGGTCAAAAATTACCGAAGCAATTTAGTGATCAAACTTAGTTTGTGAGGTAGTGTGCTATGTAAACTTGTAAAAATGTGTTAACTTTGTTGAAAATGTAAACAGTTTCAGGATATAGTTCCGGGATACAGAACTATATCAATTTGTAAACAAAATGCAAGTAAAGTAAAAATTGACACGAGATGTACGAGGAAAGCCCTTGATCTTTCTAGATCGCCGGCATAAAACCTCAGGAGCTGACAATAGTCAGCTGCCTTGTTCTTCTTATTGCTTGAATAACCAGGATACAGTGCAGGATAATGCTCAGATCACTACTAAGTGTTACAATGATTGCAAGTGATGAGTGTTAATGTGTGATTGTTGCTGGAAAGAAGAGTGTGAGAGTTAGAGAACTCGAATTGTGTGTCCCCTATGGATCTGGCATCCCCTTTATATAGTTTCTAAGTTTAACTAACTATGCTAAAAATCCGGGATATTATGCTAAAATTCCGGGATCCTGCGAATATTTCCTTTTGACTGTTGTAAACCCCTTCTCCAAGCTTCCAACATCTTTCTTCTAACCACCTTAACCTATTCTTCAGGGAGACCAAGCCTTATGACCGTTTGTACCTTGCAGCCAAAGCAAACTGTTAACAGCACGCAGGATACCCTCGCAGGATGTTACCAATATCCTGGTCCAGTATCCTGGCAGCGAAAATAGACATATAAAGTCAGGATATAATTTCGGGATATAGGTTAGAAAATTCCACCCACAACAATACCCAATCCTACACCTCTCACATTAGATGCACCATCAGTGTATAATGTCCAGGATTCTAAGGTTTCTCCTAGTTGTTGAACTTCTAGGTCTACTTCATTTTGAATATCACTACTGAAATCAGCCACAAAGTCAGCTAGAGCCTGAGACTTTATGGCATTTCTAGGTTCATATACTAAATCATAGGCACTTAGTTTTACTGACCACTTAGCCATTCTACCTGACATCTCAGGTTTCCTAAGCACATTTTTAACAAGATAATAAGTTTTAACATGAATCCTATGTGTCTCAAAATAGTGTCTAAGCTTTGTCGATGCCATAACTAAGGCCAATATCAATTTTTCTACATGAGAATATCGAGTTTCAGCATCTAATAAACTTTTGCTAACATAATAGACAGGATATTGCTGACCTTCGTGATCCTTTACCAAGACAGCACTTACCACATTCCCTGATACTGCAAGATACAGGGATAATGGTTTACCATCCTCAGGCTTCATCAATAGAGGTGCAGTTGAAAGATACTGCTTCAATTCCTGCAAGGCTGCTTCATGTTTCTCTCCCCATTCGAATTTCTTATTTTTCTTCAGGATATCGTAAAATTCCTTGCATTTTTTCGAGGATCTTGAGATAAATCTGTTTAATGCTGCTACTCGTCCTGTCAGTCTTTGTACATCTTTCATGTTGGAAGGTGACTTGATATCCAAGATGGCTTTGATCTGTTCTGGGCTTGCTTCTATCCCTCTTTTAGTCACCATATATCCTAGAAACTTTCCTGCCCCCACTCCAAAATGGCATTTAGCAGGATTTAGCTTCATGTTGTACTGGTCCAGGATATCGAATGCTTCTTCAATATCCCGGATATGATCCTCGGCTTTCTTAGATTTTACCACCATATCATCGATGTATACCTCCATGGTGTCCCCCAGCTTATCTTTGAACATCATATTCACCAATCTTTGGTATGTTGCACCTACATTTTTTAAACCAAAAGGCATAGTACTATAACAATAAATACCTGTCGGTGTCATGAAAGCAGTATCCTCCTGATCCGAGGGTTCCATTTGGATCTGCTAGAATCCTGAGGAGGCATCCATGAAGGTTAACATCTCGTGGCCGGCGGTAGCATCCACCATTGAATCAATATGAGGTAGGGAAAATGGGTCTTTGGGACAAGCTTTGTTCATATCTGTGTAATCTACACAAACTCTCCATTTCCCATTTTTCTTTTACACCACTACATTAGCTAGCCATTTGGGAAATTTCACTTCCCTAATCATCTTGCTCTTTAATAATCTTTCAACTTCTTCCTGAATGATTGTGTTCCGTTCTGGAGCAAACTTCCTTTGTTTCTGTTGGACAGGCTTGAAAGACCTATCAATTCTGAGCTTGTGAGTTAAAATATCCTTGGAAATACCTGTCATATCCTCGTGTTTCCACGCGAATGTTGACATCCTGCATTTCAAAAAGTTAGTCAATTGATTTCCAATATCCTGAGGGATATTGGTTCCTACGAGCACCGAGATATCTGGATTATCCTCATCCAGGATAATTTTCTTTACATCCTGCTCTGAAGCCTCCACGATATCCTGGGCCCGCATCTTTAATTGCTATGCTGCATTGGGCTTTGTCGAGGATTTCATCGAAGAAGAATAACACTCCTTTGCTTCCTGTTGATCACTTTCCACCTTGACTTCCCCCCAAGGGGTAGGGATCTTGATGCATTGATGATAGGTCGATGGCACAGCTTTCATATCATGGATCCATGGCCTACCCAATATAATATTGTAGCAGGATAAGGAGTCCATGACACAAAAGCGTTGCATTGAGTTGACCCCTTCAACATACACAGGTAACTTTATCTCTCCCACGGTATTCCTGGCTTCTCCACTGAACCCAACAAGCACAGTGGATTTCGAAGTAATATCCATCGAGGATACATTCATCCTCTTCAGTGTTTCTAGCTGAATTATGTTGACGGAGCTGTAAGACCGTTTTCAGACCCGAATGAGTCGATCAGAAGAGTTTTACTCAATACGAAAGGCAGAAACAGACGTATCGAGGTCAATTCAACTAGATATACACTTTAAACTGTCATAATATTGATTTCACAAAGATATATAGCGAGAAGACACTTCGGCAGCACTTCGGCAGCACTTCGTTGCACAAACCGGAAAGAATCTTACAGATTTCGCTTGAACACACATATATATAGTGTTCTGATTTCGCTTGAATGTGTCAAGATGCATTTCGAGCGGAATTAATTTAGTTGATTTCGCTTGAAACTGCACATGTTCCTTTCAAGCGAAATTAATAATGCTGATTTCGCTTGAAACTGCACATGTTTCTTTCAAGCGAAATTACTCCATTCAAGCGAAATTACATTATCTCGAACTATGTGCACTGATCTAACATTCTACGTACAAGACTCGATACAAGACGAAGTCGACAGACGAATGCACCAACAGACTCCCCCTCGAATGTTGACGAGTCTTAAAGTGTCAAGTCTTCTCATCTTCAGTCTTTATCAATCCTCTCGAACTCTCTGAAGTATCTTGAGACTGTAAAGCATCCTCAAATCTTCTCTCTACTCTTATCATCAGCATCAACAGACTCCCCTCGAACAATATTATCTACTTGGATGTCTTCAGACTCCCCATTTCGATTTGCTGGATTGCAGTCTGGCTTGTTAAAATTTCAGAGTCCTTAGGTATCGGAACCTGGCTCTCTATCACTCAAACATCCTGCACATTCTCTACCCAAAAGTAAATTTTCTGATGACCACTTGTAAAAACAATTACACCATCTAATGAATACTTGTGAATAAGATATTCAGATAATGATTTTACAAAGTTAGTCTCTGATGAACCACTTGCAGGAATAACGTTTTTATTTCAAAAACTTTTCTCATTTCATTTCAAAACATCTCAAACAAGTTTACCCAATCCATTTGTTCATCATGTTTAGCACTTGGAATTTTGAAAATCAGCTCTCCAACACCAGTTGTCGAAAATCTTTTTGAATTTTTGAAAAATTTATGCTAAAACACACTGAAAATCTTTTTGGATTTCTGAATGAAATAAAATGCAGTAAAGAAATGTTTACATACAATATTTTTGTGAGTTTGTGTAAGAGAATCATATCAGTTTATAACAAGTCACAAGTACCGTTAAGCTTAGTTACACATTAAGAATTAAACAATTCACTTAGATTGTCGATATAGTGATCCACTTAAATTCTCACACAAATTTCAACTGATTCGGGATATGAATTAGGTATATTAAGGACTTAAACTCATTCATGTGTCCCACCTCTTGAATATACTCCAGTATCCAGATCCCAATATTCAGTCTTACAGGTGAGTATACCACAGATGATATCTGTAAGGGGTTAAATTGCGAAAACCGTGAGAGCTCAGGTCAGAACTTCCGTTCAGCAGAGAGATGACGGCTCGACTTTTGGTGTGTCCCCTTTAGAGGATTTTACAACAGCATTGATTAGCAATTTTATTGTCTTATCATTATATGCTGAGGGCGGCGCTATATTTCAAGCAAGCAGTAAAGTATTCTCCAGGGACTAGGCCATTGCTTCCGCAAAATCAGAAGTCCCGGGATAATACCCCAGATATCACTGAGTATAAAGACTTAGTATCTCAGAAAGAGGGACCTTTCAAACGAGATTTCAGGGGTTACCTATATATCCAAGTAGTGTTCCCCACAAAATAAGCAAGTTTGAATTTAAGTTTATATCCCGAAAAAGCTTACTAAATGTGTAAAAACCTATCGGCATATCATCAGTGAGACTGTTTAACACTATTTTATCATTACATTTCTTTAGCATACTGTAACTGTCTACTGATGTACTATCATTTCCTCTTCTTTGACACAAAAACTCATTTTGATTTTATCATGTTTTTTACTTTTTTTCAAATTTTCAAATGTTTTTGGATTTTCTGAAACATTACTCCCCCTAAAATGCAAACACATTTAAAAAAAATTTAAAAATAAACTATACAAGTAAGTTGACAACTAATATTGAATCGCTTCAATTCGCCATCCACTTGGCATAAACAATCAGAACTCCCCCTCACAACAAACTATTTTCCCATTGATTTCAAAACACTTAAGTTTGTTTTAATCAAATGGTTTTTCCAGAAAATAATTTTGTTGATTGATTTTACCATTTGTAGGTTAGGGTTCATCACTTTGTTTTCTCAAAATACCACTTGTAAGAAAGATCCAATCAAGTTCAACCTAATGACCTTGATTAATCTACTAATAAAATCACAAACCTCTTTTTCAACCACATGTCTTACCAACCAATACCACATGTAGGTTGAATTCTCAGAATGTCGATTCCTACTCCTCACTTACCAACCTGGGAGTTCCGGCAAGTCCAGAATTTTACTGTTCGTAATAGGTACCATCCCAGTCACAAACCAGGGATGATACTTTACCTTGCTTCTTTGTTTTCTTCTCGTAAAATTCCTTGACTCCTTTGACCTTCCTGTCAACCATTTTTCCAAAAATATGTTTAACTTTGGAGTTAAATGCTTTTTCAACATCAAAATCTTTCTTTTCTGAGAAAAATTGATTTGAAATTTCAATTTTACCAACTTTTTGTTTAAAATTTCCAGCCTTCAATGGTGGAAAATGAACATCATCCATTGGAGGAACTGAATTCTCACATTTTGATTCAATTTGTGGCTTCTCTGACTTTGTGGAATCATATTCATTACCAGAAGATAGCTCCTCTAATTTTGATGAATCAGAATCATTGCTAGAACAATTATCAGACTTCTTAACAACCCATTTTTGGTTGTCAAGGTTTGCCCTTTTCTTGTAAAACCTGTTTGAACATTCACCAATTTCAAAAGTTGAATTTTTTAAAAGTTTTGTTCTATCAATTGGTGATTCAAACACAACTTCTTTATCTTTCAGATTACGAGAAACTCCCTGTTTTAAATGTATTACCTTGAAACAATTCTTGGCAATATGTCCAACAGTGTTGCATTGGAAACAGGTTCTCGTTTCTTTCATCTAATCAACAAACTTCATCTCTTCTTGCTTCTTTGCAAGGAATTCTTTGTTTAATTTCTTTCTAAACAAATTTTCTTTTTCTTCTTCAGTAGATATACCTGAAACAAATATCATTTTTGATTTAAAATCTCGTACATATTTTTCATTTTTATGATTTTCTGGTGGAATAAATCCAAGACCTTTCTTTTTGAAATTACCGTTATGGTTTGGTTTCTTTCGATAACCAGAACCAGAACTGTAACCCTTTTTCTTGTTTTCTCTTTGTTGAACTCTTGAGGTGTACTTTTTAGGTTTATCATTAATATTTACATCTTTTATTTCAGAAATATTAATTTCTGTAAGTTTGAAAACCTTTTTGATCATGTCAGGTTTAACACCTCTTATTGGAAATTCCTCATCAGAATATAATTTGTCAGAATCATTAAAAGTATATGCAACTTTAAATGTTTCGTCATCCAAATTAGATTTTGATAACAGGAATTCTTTATTGTAAACCCTTTTGCCCTGTTTGATGGATTGACTCTGAATGCTTGACTCAGACTTTGACTTTGTCATAGATTCCAACTTTGACTCCTCAGTTTCATCTTTATCCAACACCTGATCGACCACTTTCTTTATTAACTCGGACTCATGATCAGTGTCAGATGATGTAAACGTGACATCAATGTTTTCTGGAAAGTTAACTTTAGACTCCGACTCCCACTGTAAATTTGTTTCCTTTTTGACTCTTTCTGAATTTGGATTTCTCGAAGAATATCCATTTTCAAGCGGGGGTGGACACTTGTTGTAACTGACACCTTGTTTCTTACCAGATGTCTTTTCTTTAGTATCCTTCTTCTTTTCTTTCTTCTTGTCAGAAATCTTTTCTTCAGATACTTTCTGTTCTTCAGTTACTTCATCATCTTCAAAAACCTTCATGCCTTCAACAGTTGGATAAATCCTGTCAGTGACATAAGAAGTGCATAAGTAACTTTTTAACAAACAGTTTACTCTTTCAGTTTCAATTCTTTGAGCTTCCAACTTTTGCTCAAGCACAGCACACTTTTCAATATAATTGTTCACACTTTTCTGTTTTATCATGAAAGCTCCCTGAAGTGTCTTCATTGCTGTTGCTTGTTCTTCACTTGATTGATTGTACAGATTCATGGCTTTGTTCAGAATATCGTATGACTCCTTTAACTGGTTTATGTTGTTAATCAGTTCACTGTTTTTCTTTTTTATAATCTCACAATTTTCACAAATCACCGAAACATTTTTAGCGTTAGCTTCTGCATCAACTTTGAACTTTGGAACCTCCTTTATCTTTTTCTTTATCAGTGGAGCTTCCTCGTTATCACTGCTGACCGGTTTTTTGATCTTTTTCTTTTTCTTTTTAGCTTTATCGTCATCACTGTCACTTTCTTCTATCAGTTTAAAATGAGCTGCCAATCTTCTTGCATGATACTCACGATCATCATCACTATCCTCTTTAACTCGAGCGACATATGCTTTGTGATTTGAATCTTTGTTTGGATCATAATCATCC
>JARYGA010053777.1:0-34072 GCA_030545235.1 Helianthus tuberosus
CTAGACACAAATTATCACAAAACAATATAGTGGGCCGCCACTTTAGTTAATTGGACCAGCAACACTTTATCAACTTGAATGTTATCGAAACTACCAAACCGAATGATGTCCTATTGAGCCTAACAATTGCATGTGATACCTATGACAAGAATTGATTATACTTGAACTAAGTGATTGTTGTGACAACACACCATGTTATTCTATTGGACCACTAAAACATATGACAATTAATAAATTCACATAGTAGTTGCCATACAATTAAACACATATATGATGACCCTTATATATTAAATAAGTTTGGTGTGTGACATATAAACTGTTAAGGGAGTTGTAAAAGTTGTACGTATAAGGTGAATTATATGAGATGTGAACATCTATTATGTGTTATACAATAACTTTCATGGTATATGCAACCTGCTAACTATGTGATTTGAGTGTGTGCATATAAATGCATATATATAGATACGAGTCTGACTATCATTAGTAACTATGTTAGGATTTGGTTTGAGCAACTTGAACACGTAACTAGTCTAACCGAGCAAATCAAAGGTGAGTTCATCTCTTGAGCATGCGTCCCGGTGGTTGGGACAGTCAGTGGGTATCCCGGGGAGGGATAAGACTTTTGGGTAAAAACGGGAATGTTGGATAATATACTCTTCCTATCACCTTTAAAGTCCCTCCGTGTTGTTTTGTTACCAGGGAGGTAACATGGTATTAGTTAGTAGCGCTACTTAGGTTTGGCAACCTCACCCCGTTCCTGGGAGGACGGGTGTTGAACTAATGACCTAGTCATGACCAATGCTTTGATAGGAGCATTGGAGAAAGGGCAAAATAATCAGAAGCCGTCTTGTATTGGGGTATTATCAACATTGTTTTCAACATTACTTTCGGAATTAACTTCAATGGATTAATTAAACACTTGGTAACCAACGTTTTCGTAAAACTATGAACTCACCAGCGTTGTCTGATACACTTGTTGCATGCTCGCAGGTCGTTAGATATCTTGGATTTGGGAACTTGCTGTCTGGCGTAGCTGGAGTGGTCATGGGTCGACTGGAGGGATTCATGTGACTGATTTCTTAATACTATACATTGGTTTTGAAACTGTTTAACCTTGGTTTACTATTTGCTTCCGCTGAACATGTTGATTTTCATTTAAACTTGTTGATGATATTTTTAATTAATAATTGAGGATTTTATTTGGAAACTTGTACGGGTTCAATGTAAGTAGTGGCTCATTGTTGGTACGTCACACGCCTAACAGGGATATTCCCTAGGTGGTATTTTGGGGGTGTGACAATCTTGAGAAAGACCAAGATCATCATGCTTTATGTCTCCATGAACTTGAGTAATGAAAGTGATCTTCATATGTAAAGATGATTTAAACAAAATACAAATCTTGAAAATAGATGATTACAAGAATAATTTTCCCAAGAAACCAAGTTTATTTATGAGATTTACAAAGTCATGGTTTCTAAATAAACTAACCATATTTTTAGTGTTTAAACAAGACTAGAAACATGATTGTAACAAGAAAAATACAAAAGAAATATTTTTAGAAAAATCATCTTACAAGTTGTAAATGACTAAATCTTTTAATAAAGTGATTTACAAACAAATAACCATGTTTTTAAGGGTAACTAAACCTACTAAATAACATGGTAAGGTACTACAAGTTTTTACAAAAACTTCAAGTTCATGATTTACTTGATTTTGACACTCGGTAAGTGTTAAATGAGTTGATGATTGTTGTGATGATTTTAAAAGAAAATAAACACATGTTTTGAAAACATGGGAAACCTCCATTTTTAGGGGAAACCATGTCAAAATTTCTATAAATTTTGACACTTAGAAAAATATAAGTTTTGGTGAAACTTATTCCCTAAAAATTTACCTAAAAGCATTTACCAAGGTTTCCCTAATCTTTATGTAAACTTCAAGTTAAGAAATGATGATTTCTTCAAGTTGAAAATTGATATTAAATATGTATATTTTTGAGGAAAATATATATATATATATATATATTTATTGGACACCAAATTTTGTGCTAAGTGTATGTAATATGTATTATGTGTAAATAGTGTATTAAGACTTGAAGATACACTAAATACTCCTAAGGAGTGAAAATACAAAAATACACATACAACATGCTTAGACAAATACAAGAGAATATATTTATGAAAATATAATTCTTAAAAGATTATGTAACTTGGATAAGTTACGAACTTAGAATGAAGTTTTGGACAAAAATACATAACTCGGGTGAAAAGATACTTATATTTATTTGTGAGAAAATAATATAAGTAGGATATATAGTTAAAAATATAAATTATTTTTAACAACAAGAACAAATACATAAAAGATGGTGACTTGTACTTGTGCGATACAAGTCTAGTGACTAACGTTAATAAAACACGTATAGGTCACGACGCTATATAAGCAAACCCGGTGAAGTTTACGGGGCAAGAAACGCAAAGTTGTGAGTTCATGCTTCCCCTTTTCTTTTAACTGTTTTCAGTTTTATAACTTCGGGGGTGAAGTACATGTTACTAAATGTTTACAGAAAAATGAGATTATGTCCCCACTTTTAAACTTTTACATACTTTTTAAACTTGGGGAAAATACATGTGTTATGGTATGATGGATACAAGAAATAAGGAATGATACTTGAAATCGTGTCACGAATAGGGTACCAGAAGCACCATTAATCGTGTACATACTAAGACCGCAGAACAAAAGGTTAGATCTAACGGGTTTTCGGGCATCCACACTCTTGGTGATAACTAGTACCAAGCAGTGCTTTTGTGTCTCCGTCGTGAATCGACAACTAGAAAAGTGCCTATGGTTTGGATGCTTCCTATGTCGTCTCACATGTTTATGGCCTTGCAACCCATTAACAATCTCGATACATACAGAAATACTTGATTTGTACAAGATACATACCATGTTTTTATACAAAGTATACAAACGTTCAATACAAAAACTGCATGAATTCACACCAACATTATGTTGACGATTTTCCAAAAACTCACATGTATTTCAGGTAACTAAAGTGGATGTGCGCGCGGTCTTACTCATGCTCTTGGATGTTTTTTATGTTTATCGTTGAATAAAGTTGTAAACTTTTCAGAAAATATGTTGTCTTGTGATGTAAACACTTAAACCATGTTTTCAGTTATGTAATGTTTTGCATTTGAAGTTATTTTTACGAGCATGTAGTATGTTTACCATTCGTATGCAATGAGAACCTTTCATGATCACACCTCGTGCTTCTGCCTAAGAAAGGGGTGTGACAGATTGGTATTAGAGCTGCGATTGTAGTGAACCAGGATTCTTTCTCGAGTCTAGACTACAATCTCTAGGATTCTTTCACGAAAACAATTTTTCAAAAAGTTTTCATTGCATAAAACTTTCCGCGACATCCACTACCTGAAACTGTTTACAAAGAATCAAGAAAAGACACTACGAGATTTAGGGTGCACTGGAGTAGCACTTGTCGTTGACTAGAAATTACTTGCGATTATGTGTGATAATTAATATATACATGTACCAGAAATAGAATATCTCAGGTACTCGTGACTTTACCTGAAAGCAATGGCCTAGCTGAAGGAAGTGATACGAGGATGAAACGAACTGTGTGGACTGTGCAAGGAGTTACGTAATTATGGATGCATACATAATTATGGAATTCAGTGCACAGAAACCACAACAAGTCTTGTCACGTATCAAACGAGATTCCTTCAATATAAGAAAAGGTCAAACGTGAACACCCTTCCCCCAACCTATTAAATACTCTTTTGGAGTAATAATTTAGGGTATAAAGACAAGAACCGCCAATGTGAAGTAAGATATTTTGTCATTTACATATATTAAACTTGTACTTTGGGGAGATGTAACCCTTATGCATTTTGTTTACCTCGCAAACAATGATGTAACAAGTTGCCCTGATATGTGTAAAGACATCGGTGAATATCTTATGACACGCATTATCTATTTATACATACTTGTTGATGTATGAATTGATTTATACGCTTGGCGGATTGTTTGATGTCACTTATGTGGTATATGCCTGTGTGTATATATACTACTGCTGTCTCGTATGACGATATCAAACAAATGTCTAACCCTGTTATGTTATGTTCCGACAGAACATGGCACCTAGGAGAGCTGTGACCAATCAAGGTTCCGATCAACTTCCTCCTCCCCCTCTTCTGCCAAGGACTGCTGAAGAACTAAACGCCCTACTGGAGGAAAGGATCTCCGCAGCTATCGCCCAATACGAGGCGAACCGCACCGAACAAAGTGGAGGACCAAGCAATGCTAGACGTAATAGGCAGGGAGACACATCTGGAGGAAGCACAGCTCAAGGCTGCACTTTCAAGCAGTTTCTCGACTGCAAGCCGCTGAACTACGACGACACTGGAGGTGCAGTGGCATTTGTACGCTGGACAGAGAAGACTGATGCCACTATCCGTATGAGCAAGTGTACCACAGATCAACAAGTCACTTTTGCTACTGGGTTGTTTGTTGATGAAGCATTGACTTGGTGGAATTTGCAAGTCCAAACTCTGGGTGATGATGCTGCATACGGCATGACATGGGATGAGCTAAAGGAACGTATGAGAGAAAAGTATTGCTCATGTGCTGAACTCCAAAGATTGGAAACTGAGTTCTGGTACTTAACCATGGAAGGTGCTGACATTACTGGTTATACCCGAAGGTTCCACGATTTGTCGAGAGTTATCCCCTACATGGTGACTCCCGAATTTAAGCGCGTTGAACGCTACATTTGGGGATTGGCCTCAGAATTCCGCAGCATGGTAACTTCGGCCAAACCTCAAACGATCACTGAGGCTGTAACTCTGGTAGTCAGCCTTACTGAAGATGCTGTCCGTATGAAGAAATTGTCATTGAACCCAACCGAAAAGACGAGACGCATGCTGAGTCGTCTGGTGACAAGAAGAGGAAGCATTCAAACCTGAATCAAACGACACGTAACAACAAGGGTTCCAACAACAAGAAGCGAGACCCTAACCCGCCTCAGGAGGCGAAAACTCTAGCAACCATTAATGACGCTCCTACCAAAAGGTACCTGGGCACTCTGCCCACTTGCAACCAGTGCAAGCGTCATCACGAAGGAGTTTGTCGCATTCCAAAATGCGACAAGTGTGGAAAACTGGGTCACCATACTAAGGATTGTTGGGGAAAAGGAAATAGGAACGGGAACGGAAACCGCAACTGTGCTGGTAATAGAAACGGTGGTGGGAATGGCAATGGAAATGGCAATGGTAACCGAAATGGTAATGGAGCTGGGCAGAACAAAGGATGCTTTGGTTGTGGAAGCAAGGATCATTTCATAAAAGATTGCCCAAGGGGAAACAATGCTCAGGCTCGAGCGTTTGTGATTGGAGCCAAGAACGCACGCGAGGACCCTAATGTGGTCACCGGTACGTCTCTCGTTAACAATCACTTTGCATCCATACTATTTGACACTGGTGCCGATTATAGCTTCATGTCTGTGGAATTTAAACGTATGCTTGGAATAGAATCTAGTAGATTAGATATTCCTTATTCCATAGAACTAGCCAATGGTAAACTTGTTGAATCAAGCGAAGTTGTTAGGGGTTGCACATTAGAACTTGGTGAGCAAAGATTTAGCATCGACCTCTTACCTATTCAATTGGGTAGCTTCGATGTAGTGGTCGGAATAGACTGGTTGTCCAAGAACAAAGTTGAGGTTGTTTGTCACGAGAAAATCATTCACATCCCTCTGACGAATGGTGAAACTCTTATCGTGCATGGAGAAAAACGAGACGCGCCTCTGCGAATCATCAGTTGTATGAAGGCACAGAAGTGCTTAAGGAAAGGATGTGTTGCTTTCCTGGCGCACGTTGTAGATAAGAAGGCTGAGGAGCCGAAACTCGAAGACATTCCTGTGGTGAAGGAATTCCCTGATGTTTTTCCCGAAGATCTGCCAAGACTACCTCCGCAACGACAAGTCGAATTCCATATAGACTTGGTTCCAGGAGCCGCTCCTGTAGCCAAGGCACCCTATCGGCTTGCACCATCCGAAATGCAAGAATTATCTACACAACTTCAGGAGTTGTTGGATAAAGGATTTATAAGGCCAAGCTTCTCGCCTTGGGGTGCTCCAGTATTGTTCGTAAAGAAGAAGGATGGAACTCTGCGGATGTGTATCGATTACAGAGAACTGAACAAGCTCACAATCAAGAATCGGTACCCCCTACTGAGGATTGATGACTTATTTGATCAGTTGCAAGGATCGAGCTACTATTCCAAGATCGACCTTCGATTTGGATACCATCAGTTAAGAATCCAAGAGGAAAGCGTACCAAAGACTGCATTCGGAACACGCTATGGGCATTATGAGTTCCTTGTGATGCCATTCGGACTGACGAACGCGCCAGCGGTATTTATGGATCTGATGAACCGCGTATGCAAACCATATCTCGATAAATTCGTGATTGTATTTATCGATGATATCCTAATTTACTCGAGAACGAGAGAAGAACACGAGCAACACCTCAGGACCATTCTGGAACTACTGAAGAAAGAGAAACTTTATGCAAAGTTTTCAAAGTGCTAATTCTGGATTTGCGAAGTACAGTTTCTTGGTCACGTTGTGAACGAGAAGGGCATTCATGTAGACCCATCCAAGATTGAAGCAATAAAGAATTGGGAAGCCCCCAAAACCCCGACTGAAGTTCGACAATTTTTAGGCTTAGCGGGTTATTACCGACGGTTTATCAAAAATTTCTCCAAAATAGCTCAACCGCTGACTACCCTTACGCAGAAAGACACGAAGTACGACTGGGGTGACAAGCAGGAAGAAGCCTTCCAACTGCTCAAAAATAAGCTATGCGATGCACCAATACTATCCTTACCCGAAGGCACAGAAGACTTCGTGGTATACTGCGACGCTTCGCGTCAAGGTTTGGGCTGTGTGCTCATGCAACGCCAAAAAGTCATAGCTTACGCTTCAAGACAGTTGAAGGTGCATGAAAGGAACTATACCACTCACGACCTAGAGCTAGGCGCAGTGGTATTCGCCTTGAAAATATGGCGACACTATTTATATGGTACTCAATGTACAATCTTCACAGATCATAAAAGCCTACAACACATATTTGATCAGAAGGAATTAAATATGCGTCAACGACGTTGGGTCGAGTTGCTGAATGATTATGACTGTGAGATTAAGTACCATCCTGGAAAGGCAAACGTTGTAGCAGACGCGTTAAGTCGAAAGGAAAGGGTTAAGACCCTAAGGGTTCGAGCATTGGAAATGACTATTCAAACGAACCTCACTGCACGCATTCGTGACGCTCAACAAGAAGCCCTTAAGATGGAGAATCGTAGAGCTGAATACCTCCGAGGTATGATGAAGAATTTAGTGCCAAACAAAGAGGGAACCTTGTACTTTAAGGAGCGTATTTGGGTTCCGCTCTATGGCGGTAATCGAGAAGTCATCCTTAATGAAGCTCATAAATCGAGATACTCGATCCATCCAGGGTCGGACAAAATGTATCAAGACTTGAAAGACTACTATTGGTGGCCGAGGCTTAAAAGAGATGTTGCTATCTATGTTGGAAAGTGCCTAACCTGTGCTAAGGTTAAGGCTGAATATCAGAAACCATCTGGGCTACTGCAACAACCAGAGATACCCATGTGGAAGTGGGAACAAATCTCGATGGACTTCATAACGAAATTACCAAGGACCCCGAGAGGGCACGATATGATATGGGTGATAGTTGATCGATTGACGAAATCTGCGCATTTCCTACCAATCCGAGAGAAGGATAGCACTGGAAAGCTTGCTGAGTTGTACTTGAAAGAAATCATGGCACGTCATGGAGTGCCTATCTCAATTATTTCAGACAGAGATGGACGTTTTGTCTCGAGGATCTGGCAATCCTTTCAGGAAGCCTTTGGATCTCAACTAGATCTAAGCACGGCCTTCCATCCGCAAACAGATGGCCAGAGTGAACGAACCATACTGTTGGTGCACTACATCTGTCGACTTCGTCTTGGATCATGTTATACATTGTATTGTATAGATTAGGGCGCGTTTTACGAGAAAACTGGAGAGTATATGTGTTTTAGAGAGTAGGTCCGCTTATACGGACATAGTAGGTCCGCTTATGTGTCAGGTCCGCTTATACGGACATAGTAGGTCCGCTTATGTGTCAGGTCCGCTTATACGGACATGTCCGTATATGCGAACCTACCAACACTATAAATACCCATAAGCGGATCTCATTAGTAACTTTGTCAAATTCCATACCGAGGTGCTGCCGGTGTGAAGATCGAGCTGTAAGCATTGTCAAATCAATAACATCAATAGATTAAGTGAATTGCAAGCTGTCTCTACCTTCGTTTCTTGTTATTCCGCACCTGAAACGTAGTTGAACGCCTCTGAACGACTCAATCGGGTCGAAACACGATCCTACAAGTGGTATCAGAGCTTGGGAGGAGGTTTTCTACAGAGAATAGCTGGAATTCATCATCATTTCTTACTTCTACACCTTCTTTCTTCATCAGAACGAGATTTAACGGTCGGAATCCGCTCAAAATTTCACAGGTTGTAGGTGATACAGGTGTGAAACATGGATACCGAATTTTACAACGCATTTGCAACACCGTCTGGTCCATCTACTATTGCTCAGAACATGAATTTGGAAAACGAGACGGGAACCACCCAAAAGCCCCCGAAATTGATGAGTATCGAAGAATACTATGGGTGGAAAGATAGATTCAAGAACTGGGTTCAAGCTAATCATCTTAGGTCATGGGAATGTATTTTGAAGAAATATGTTTTGCCACAGACTGATTTGAAAGTTAATAAAAAAATACATGAATTTAGTAATGAAGAACGTGATATGTATAGATCTGAAAAGATGATGATTAGTCTACTTCAGCAAGCTATCAAAGAAGACATTTTCATACTGCTTCAGCATGACAAAACTTCAAAGTCAATATGGGATGCACTTAAAGTCAAATTTGAGGGTAGTGAGAAAATGATTAAAAGCAAGAAGGCACTGTTAAAGAAAGAGTTTGATCTGTTCAGCAGTCTACCAGGTGAAGACACAAAGAAGCTGATTGAAAGATACTGTCACCTTGTGCGATCTATGTCAATGCTTAGTATAGAAAAGGAGTCTGAAGAGTGGGTAGACAAATTAGCTGATGCGTTACCGCAAAAAGAGTGGGGAACTTATTTGATGATTCTGAAAAACACAGGAGTTTATGATGGGTTATCAATTGGTGAGTTTATCGAAAAGATTGAGGGTCAGGATCTGGAACAACAGAAGATCGCGAGGATGAACAGTTCAAGTGGTCAACAAGATGTAAAAATGTATTATAAAGGGAGTGTTCCGGTTCCAGAAGCTGAGAGAAGTCCGAAAATCCAGACTGCTTTTAGTGCTGGAAATTCAACGGAAAATGTTGATCAAAGTTCAAACAAAAGCAGCAGTGGTTTCTCATTATATCCGAGTGTCAATCCAAAGAGTTCATCAGAAAACTTTCAGTCTCAGAGCACAAAGACAGGAAATGGATATGTGATTCAGTGTAACATAGCTCTAAATCTTCCAGAAGGTCAAAGTTTTTCAGAAGACACTGCTAAAGACCACATGGCTCTACTTGGTTCTGTCTTGTTATCTTATGAAGGTCTAGTTGCAGGTCGGATCGGAAATCCTATGCTCACAAAGGAAGATTACGATCAGATAGACGCCGAAGAGATGGAACTGATGGATATCAAATGGTGTCTTGCTAGTGTTCTTAGACGTGCTGAAAAGTTTAAGACGATTACCGGGAGAAATGACTTTCTTGATGCTTGTGTATCTACTTTAGGTTTTGATAAATCTAAAGTTACTTGTTTTCGTTGCAGGGAGAAAGGCCATTTCAAGCGGGAGTGCAAGAACAGGGAAGCTAGTGGAGCTCAGAATCCGTTCGGAAAAGACGATTACTACCGGAAAGCCATTTATCAGCAAGTTGGTCAGTCACAAGACTCACAAACGGCTCATGGTAGAAAGATTGAGGATTCAAAGAGAGGATGTTTGGTAGATTTCAACTGGAACAATTATATCTCTCCTGATAGCAAAGCATGCATAGTCGATCAAGATGATGAGAGACTACCTGAAGGTTTCAGCTGGGATATGTTTGTTGATGAAAAGGGTGATTTCAAAGCTTTCATTGCAAAGATTGTTAGAGAACCAGACATGTTCACCACATGGATGAAATCTATTGGTGAGACAGTGAAAAGTGTGAAGGAACAGTCTGTTACATCTGAAGAAAGCTCAGAAAGTGCTGATGAAGATTCACTAAGTGCAGATGAGAGTGTGCAAAATGATGTTACTTCGGAAAAAGAAGTTGTATTTGATCAAACACCGTCTGATTCTGGTGTATCAGATACTGATTCTGAAAAATCTGTACAGTTTGATCAGTCACCAGTTGATAGTAGCAGTGATGATGAGGAAGAGAAATATATCAATATTGCTAAATCTCATCTTTCTCCTGAAATTTTTCATTTCTATTTTGCAGATCGCATGGAAAAACGAGCTGCTAAAGAACAACAAATAAAGAAATCTGAAGATGTTGTTAAGAACGAGAATGTTGAAGTTGTTGTTGAGGAGATGGTTGAAACTGAGCAAGTGAAGGAAGAAGAGAAGGTGGTTGAAGAAGAAAAGGTGGTTGAAGTGGTGAAGACAATCGAGATTGAGAAGATTGTTGAAGTGGTAAAGTCTTGCGAAAAGTGTTTGGAAGCTTGCAAGGAATGTACTGCAAAAGATGACATAATTGCTGAGTATGAGAAGAAGAAGGAGCAGTTACTGTTCAATCTTAACTATGTGAAAGAATCTTATGATGTCTTGAACAAAACAGTAACTGGTCTCCAAAAGACAAATTCAGAACGAGAACAAGCACTTACGATGATGAATGCTGTAATGATGACAAAGCAAAAAGCTATCAACTTTTACATCGAAGAGAGTGCTAAGTGGAAGCAAGAGTTGGAAACAGAGAAGATTGAGAATGAGAGAATTAGACGTTTATTACAAAGTTATTCTAGTTCTGATTATCTCATTGATCGTATTTACCCAACTGTTGCAGGTATGGAAGTTTTTCAAGATGAGAAGCCAAAGAAGAAAGATAGTGGTGGAAGTGCAGAAGAGGAACAGAAGAAACCATTCTGGAGACAGTCAAATCAAGAGTTTCTTGCTGAAAAGAAGAAGAATGGAACTGAATTGTTTTATCAAAGAGAGACTCGTACCTGTTACAAGTGCAATGAAGCTGGTCACATTGCATGGAACTGTCTGAAAAATGCCAAGTCAAAACAGGGAGTTTCTAACAAGTTGAAAGAAAAAGTTGTTGATGTTGAACGACCAATCGATAGACTTAAAATTTTTGAAAATTCAACTTATGAGGTTGGTGAGTGTTCTAAAAAGAATTTTTATAAAAAGAAAGAGAATGACAACCAAGTATGGGTTGTTAAGAAGGTTGATGTGAATATCGGCAATGAATCTGGTTCCACAAAGCCAGAAGAGCCACAAGGTGAGGTGAAAATTTCAGTGAATGATGATGAGTTTCCATCACTGAAGTTTGAAGAGGTGAAAAAGAAAGTTGGAAAGATTGATATCTCGAATCAGTTTTATAAAGAGAATAATAAGTTTGATGTCGAGAAAACATTCAATGGAAGTGTTAAGAAAATTTTTGGGAAAATGTTGAATGGGAAAGTTAAGGGGGTTAAAGAATTTTATGCAACTAAAAAGGCAACTTACAACCCTACTGTGCAAGAACTGAAAGCCATCAAGTCTGAGAAGACTTGGATGGAAGTATGTTTCCCTTGAAGTCTTAGGACTTTGCCGGAGATCCCAAGTTTGTAATCGTGGATCAGGAGTCGGCATCTTTCTTGATAATTGATGTTTGTGTAAGATTTTTAATTGTGTTTAATTTTTACAGGATGAGTGTGACTTGCCGGAGCTTCCAGGTTGGTAAGTGTGAAGCAGGAATCGGCATTTTTATTGGTAAAATGGTTTGTGTAGAGGTTTATTCCTACATAGGTTTGTATGTTGTGAATTTTTTTACAAGAGGTACAGAGGTTGCATACTTGCAAGTGGTAAATCAGGGACATTAAGTTGTACTTGATCTATTACAAGTGGTTAAAAGTAGCCAATGTGATGAACCACACCCCAAACCTACAAATGGTTTAAAATCAACAAAACTTATTTTCCGGAAAAATCATTTTGATTAAAACAAACTTAAGTGTTTTGAAATCATAATGAGAAAATAGTTTTGTGAAAGGGGGAGTTCTGATTGTTTACGCCAAGTGGATGGCGATTTGAAGCGATTTGATATCGGTTGTCAAGTTTTTTGTACAGTTTGATTTCAAATTTTACTTTAAATGTGTTTGCATTTTAGGGGGAGTAGAAAATTTCAGAAAATCCAAAAACATTAGAAAATTTGAAAAAGGCAAAAACATGATAAAATAAAAAATGAGTTTTTGTGTCTAGAAGAGGAAATGATAGTACATCAGTAGACGGTCACAGTATGCTAAAGAAATGTAATGTTTAAATAGCATTAAACAGTCTCACTGATGATATGCCGATAGGTTTTTACACAATTAGTAAACTTTTTCGGGATATAAACTAAATTTCAAACTTACTTATTTCGTGGGAAACACTACTTGGATATATAGGTAACCCCTGAAATCTCGTTTGAAAGGTCCCTTATTCTGAGATACTAGGTCTTTATGCTCAGTGATATCTGGGGTATTATCCCGGGACTTCTGATTTTGCGGAAGCAATGGCCTAGTCCCCGGAGAATACTTTCCGCATGCTTGAAATATAGCGTAGCCCTCAGCAAATTGATGAAACAATAAAATTGATAGTCATTGCTGTTGTAATGCAAAAGATCCTCTAATGGGGACACACCGAAAGTCGAAGCCGTCATCTCTCTGCGTATCGAAAGATCGACCTGAGCTCTCACGGCCCTCGCACTATAATTTATTCCCCTGACAGATATCATCTGTGGTATACTCACCTGTAAGACTGAATATTGGGATCTGGATACGGGAGTATATTCAAGAGGTGGGACACATGAATGAGTTTAAGTTCTTAAAACACCTAACTCATATCCTGAATCAGTTGAAATTTGTGTGAAAATTTAAGTGGATCAGTATATTGGCAATCTAAGTGAATTGTTTAATTCTTATTGTGAACTAAGCTCAACGGTACTCGTGACTTGTTTTAATCTGATATGATCCTCTTACACAAAACTCACAAAAATATTGTCTGTAAATATTTCTTTACTGCATTTCTTTAAAATTCAAAAATACAAAAAGATTTTCAGTGTGTTTTAGCATAAATTTTTGAAAAAGTCAAAAAGATTTTCGACAACTGATGTTGGAAAGCTGATTTTCAAAGTTCCGAGTGCTAAACATGATGACATTGTTGTGAGGGGGAGTGTGTTTTGAAATGTCAAAATGTTTTTTTCCAAATTAACAAGTGGTTCATCATGAGTTTGTGATATGAGGGAGAGTGATTGTTGATGCTTATGTTTATGAGAGGGAGTCATCTGATTATATCAGAATGTTGGTGCATTTAAATTGTTAAATTTAGAAATTCATTTCTGGGTTAAGAATGTGCAGGTCTAGCCAAGTTTCGATTCTGGAAATTGAAGACTGTATAGAGTGCCAGGTTTAAGATTCTGAAGACAAAGAAAGCCAGACATTGATCCTGAAGCGGATATTGTTGAAGAACAAAGGAATGCCAGCAAATCGTTAGGGGGAGTCTGAAGATTTTCAAGATAAAGAGAGTCTGTTGAAGAAGATAGAGAGAGAAAAGCCCAGAGACTGATCAAGATTGAAGATGTGAAGTTATAGCATTGTCGTGACTCGATAGTCGACTCCATCAACATCTGAGGGGGAGTCTGTTGGTGCACTACATCTGTTGATTTCGTCTTGGATCATGTTATACATTGTATTGTATAGATTAGGGCGCGTTTTACGAGAAAACTGGAGAGTATATGTGTTTTAGAGAGTAGGTCCGCTTATACGGACATAGTAGGTCCGCTTATGTGTCAGGTCCGCTTATACGGACATAGTAGGTCCGCTTATGTGTCAGGTCCGCTTATACGGACATGTCCGTATATGCGAACCTACCAACACTATAAATACCCATAAGCGGATCTCATTAGTAACTTTGTCAAATTCCATACCGAGGTGCTGCCGGTGTGAAGATCGAGCTGTAAGCATTGTCAAATCAATAACATCAATAGATTAAGTGAATTGCAAGCTGTCTCTACCTTCGTTTCTTGTTATTCCGCACCTGAAACGTAGTTGAACGCCTCTGAACGACTCAATCGGGTCGAAACACGATCCTACACATACAAACACTGGAAGATATGCTTCGCGCATGTGTTATGGACCTAGGCGGCAGCTGGGATACTCACCTACCATTAGTTGAGTTTTCCTACAATAACAGTTATCATACGAGCATAAAAGCCGCACCGTTCGAAGCTCTGTATGGCCGCAAATGCCGCTCGCCATTATTTTGGGCAGACGCTGGAGACAAAAATATGGTTGGTCCCGAACTTATGCAAGAGACAACTGACAAGATTATGCAGATCCGAGAGCGCATTAAGTCGGCTTGAGATCGACAAAAGTGCTACGCTGATCGAAGACGAAAACCATTAGAATTCGAGGTGGGAGACAAAGTTTTGTTGAAGGTCTCACCTTGGAAGGGCGTAGTAAGATTCGGAAAAGGTGGAAAGCTGAACCCACGATACATCGGACCATTCAAGATTTTGGAAAGAATTGGTACTGTGGCTTACAAGTTGGAATTACCGGAAGAACTTAATGGAGTACATGATACGTTTCATATATCCAACCTCAAGAAGAGTCCAACACAAGAAACAGTGATCATCCCAGCGGATGAAGTGCATATTGACGACACCCTCCGATTTACAGAAGAACCCGTTGAGGTTACAGACTGGAAAGTCAACAAGATCCGAAGGAGTAGTGTCAAACTCGTCAAAGTACGTTGGAACTCTAAACACGGACCCGAGTAAACGTGGGAACGTGAAGACCAGTTTAAATAAAAGTACCCCCACCTGTTCAAGAAAACTCCTGCGAGAGTTAGTTCAGCCTGAATTTCGGGACGAAATTCTTTTAACGGGGGGAGACTGTGACAACTGGCACAAAACCGGTAATTTTCGTACAAATTAATTAATACTTAATGACTGCAATTATATGCTTAAATGTCAACATTATCTGATTTTATGCTATACACGTGAATTCATGCACATTTTATACTACAAAAAATGCTTTATGCATTAATGATAGCGTTGCGTCAGTATACTAGTAAACTCACCGGTAAGACACATTGTGTCAACAATTCTGCAGAAAGCAGTCAGACAATAGAATTGGAGCCTAGGTGTAGGTCCAATGTCAAGAATACATTAAAACCCAAGAGTATATACAAGGGTTAACATATAGACTTTCCGGAAGCAAAAATATGCACTAAAAAGCACCCGAAACTCACTTTAAATGCAGAATTCTGCACAAATCAGCTATAATCAGCTTTTTAACACATAAATATTATGTAGAATTCATGTTTTATTACCCAGAATATCCTCCTAAGTGTTGGGAATTAAAAGGGTTACAAAAGGATACTTAAAGGACACTAAACGGTGCAATTTAGCACTTTAACGAACCGGTATTTAACCGAACAACCGGACACTACCCGGAACATAAAAATATTACTAGAAGCATTGTTTTAATGTTTCTGAACTAGTTATGGTCCCCGAACACCATAACACCCCCTATAACATAGTAACACATCAAGTCCCTAAACTTTACACTTTAAAACTAACTTAATTATGTAACTAGAGATTGGAATTTTACACTTTGCCCCCCCCCCCCATATTGTTCACGGTCATGGAGTGGCCCCACCAAATATTTCCCCTTGATTCACTTAGATCTCCATGGATCCTCCAAGATCTTTACTTGATCCCCATGAATATTATGTGATCTTGAAAGATTTACTAGAGATCTTGTCATACACTATAAATATCATCATCAACATCTCATTCATCACCTCACACCACTCTCCCTCTCTCCTCTCCCTACGGCCGTGAGCCACCACCCACATCACCACCACTTTCAACCATTAATCATCCATTCCAAGGTCATTATATGTTGCAAGAAGGTGACTAACGAAGTGTGGAGCTTGTGAAACTTGAAGAACCTTCTTCATTTGCTATCAACCAACCCATTGTCATCTTCAACCACTTGTGTTCTTCCCTAGCCCTTGTGCGAGTTGTAAGCTTCTTATCACTTGTTTACTTCTATTTTGGTGGTTAAAAGATGATGAATATTGTTAATCACAAGAACACAAAAGAACATGATCATGACACTTTAACATAAGCTTAAAAATATAAGAATACATGTTGAATATGTTGATTTGCTTCTTGTTGATTGATTATTTGTGTTAGAGATGTTAGACATCATAAGAAACCTACTAGATTGTGATTAAACACATGATCTAGTAAGTTAAAGTGGTGATCTTGAGAAAGACCAAGATCATCATGCTTTATGTCTCCATGAACTTGAGTAATGAAAGTGATCTTCATATGTAAATATGATTTAAACAAAATACAAATCTTGTAAATAGATGATTACAAGAATAATTTTCCCAAGAAACCAAGTTTATTTATGAGATTTACAAAGTCATGGTTTCTAAATAAACTAACCATATTTTTAGTGTTTAAACAAGACTAGAAACATGATTGTAACAAGAAAAATACAAAAGAAATATTTTTAGAAAAATCATCTTACAAGTTGTAAATGACTAAATCTTTTAATAAAGTGATTTACAAACAAATAACCATGTTTTTAAGGGTAACTAAACGTAGTAAATAACATGGTAAGTTACTACAAGTTTTTACAAAAACTTCAAGTTCATGATTTACTTGATTTTGACACTCGGTAAGTGTTAAATGAGTTGATGATTGTTGTGATGATTTTAAAAGAAAATAAACACATGTTTTGAAAACATGGGAAACCTCCATTTTTAAGGGAAACCATGTCAAAATTTCTATAAATTTTGACACTTAGAAAAATATAAGTTTTGGTGAAACTTATTCCCTAAAAATTTACCTAAAAGCATTTACCAAGGTTTCCCTAATCTTTATGTAAACTTCAAGTTAAGAAATGATGATTTCTTCAAGATGAAAATTGATATTAAATATGTATATTTTTGAGGAAAATATATATATATATATATATATTTATTGGACACCAAATTTTGTGCTAAGTGTATGTAATATGTATTATGTGTAAATAGTGTATTAAGACTTGAAGATACACTAAATACTCCTAAGGAGTGAAAATACAAAAATACACATACAACATGCTTAGACAAATACAAGAGAATATATTTATGAAAATATAATTCTTAAAAGATTATGTAACTTGGATAAGTTACGAACTTAGAATGAAGTTTTGGACAAAAATACATAACTCGGGTGAAAAATACAAGATACTTATATTTATTTGTGAGAAAATAATATAAGTAAGATATATAGTTAAAAATATAAATTATTTTTAACAACAAGAACAAATACATAAAAGATGGTGACTTGTACTTGTGCGATACAAGTCTAGTGACTAACGTTAATAAAACACGTATAGGTCACGACGCTATATAAGCAAACCCGGTGAAGTTTACGGCGCAAGAAACGCAAAGTTGTGAGTTCATGCTTCCCCTTTTCTTTTAACTGTTTTCAGTTTTATAACTTCGGGGGTGAAGTACATGTTACTAAATGTTTACAGAAAAGTGAGATTATGTCCCCACTTTTAAACTTTTACATACTTTTTAAACTTGGGGAAAATACATGTGTTATGGTATGATGGATACAAGAAATAAGGAATGATACTTGAAATCGTGTCACGAATAGGGTACCAGAAGCACCATTAATCGTGTACATACTAAGACCGCAGAACAAAAGGTTAGATCTAATGGGTTTTCGGGCAGCCACACTCTTGGTGATAACTAGTACCAAGCAGTGCTTTTGTGTCTCCGTCGTGAATCGACAACTAGAAAAGTGCCTATGGTTTGGATGCTTCCTATGTCGTGTCACTTGTTAATGGCCTTGCAACCCATTAACAATCTCGATACATACAGAAATACTTGATTTATACAAGATACATACCATGTTTTTATACAAAGTATACAAACGTTTAATACAAAAACTGCATGAATTCACACCAACATTATGTTGACGATTTTCCAAAAACTCACATGTATTTCAGGTAACTAAAGTGGATGTGCACGCGGTCTTACTCATGCTCTTGGATGTTGTTTATGTTTATCGTTGAATAAAGTTGTAAACTTTTCAGACAATATGCTGTCTTGTGATGTAAACACTTAAACCATGTTTTCATTTATGTAATGTTTGGCATTTGAAGTTATTTTTGCGAGCATGTAGTATGTTTACCATTCGTATGCAATGAGAACCTTTCATGATCACACCTCGTGCTTCCGCCTAAGAAAGGGGTGTGACACATAAACTGGAAATGATGGGCTGAACATGTTTATATATGTTCTAATATTAGTTACCAACTGATTTAGTGTTAAAACATTTACAACTTCATTTTATAAGTTTTTCCGAAAATCTGCCGTTTGACTTTTTATTTAACTTAACTTTGACACGTCATTTGACCAACTTAACGTGATTTCCAGGAGGTGCCCTTTTGAAGGATTAACACGTACCTTATTACGATCTCGTAGCCATGGTCGATTCGAACAATGGCTGGACCATAATGGTCTAAACCAAAAGTCAAAGCAAAAGTCAATTTGCTTGACTATCGGCTAAATAAAAGCCTATAAACGAAAAGAGCAGAGATGGAACACTTACAAGTGGTCCAAGAGAACGATTTGAACTTAGAGGATGCTCCCTTTATAATCAGGAACTTCCAATATAGCAGATAGAAGAGGAGAATTGAAGTGAGCAAGGAAATGGGTTGGGGCAAGGGTCCTATTTATAGTTGAAGAGGTTGAAACGAGATCAAGACAAGTGTTAGAGCTGTTGTAGGATGTTTCCAAGTGTTTATGGATGTGTCAAGGGCTGCAAGAAGGTGGCATTGTGCGAGAAAGGTGGCAAAGGAGCAGAGTTTCTTGGCCTCAAAATAAAACTGCCACTGGCAGTCCCTTACGGACCGTATGGCCTTATGGCTTACGGTCCATAAGCCTTGTAGGCGCACACAGTTTTCAAATCCCTTACGGACGATAAGCTATAAAGTTTTGCGGTCCGTATCCGCTATACTGAATTTATAAAATTTCATCCTTACGGTCCGTAATTACAAAGGCTTACGGTCCGTAAGGGGTCATTCAGAGGCCATAAAATGGTATGTTGACATATATGGTCCCTCCACATTCATAGTTTCATAACTTGGCAAAATTAGTCCCTCTCATCCAAATTATTAGGCATAATTGAGAGTGGACACGTGTCATAATATTATTCGACCCCATTTTATGAGGTGTTACATCCTCACCCCCTTAAAAGAAATCTCGACCTCGAGATTTTATGGGGGTACTTTTGTCTCATAATGGACTCAACCTCCCATCTATACTCGGGGCCACGACGGGCATCCTATTTAAGCTTTACAATAGGTATCAATTTCCTTTGGAGCTTCTTAACCTGTCAATCCTCGATCGAAATCGGTTTCTTAACAAACCTCAGGTTTTCATCAATCTGCACATCGTGATGTGACATTGCTAGCGACTCATCGGCTAGACATTTCTTTAAGTTACAGATGTGGAACACATTGTGAATTCCACTAAGCTCCTCAAGCAGTTTAAGCTTATAGGCCACTGAACCGACACATTCGATTATCTCGAATGGTCCAATATATCTTGGGCTTAACTTGCCCTTCTTTTCAAAATGCATTATACCCTTCCATGGTGATACTTTCAATAAGACCGTGTCCCCTACTTGGAACTTAAGAGGTTTCCGCCTCTTATCTGCATAACTTTTCTACCTATCACAGACAACTTTGAGACGATCACAGATTTGTACAATCTTTTCCATGGTCTCTAGGACAATCTCTGGTCTAGATAGTTGGGCTTCCCCAACTTCAGCCCAACAAACATGCGTTCTACATTTTCTCCATACAAGGCTTCAAAAGGAGCGACCTTGATACCTGTATGATAACTATTGTTGTAGGAGAATTCTGTCAAGGGTAGGTGGTCATCCCAACTACCACCCAAATCAATCATGCATGCCCTAAGCATGTCTTCCAAGTTTTGGATAGTACGCTCACTCTATCCATCAGTCTGAGGATGGTAAGCCGTACTGAAATTCAATCTTGTGCCTAATGATTGCTGGAATACTCTTCCAGAAGTGAGATGTATATCTAGTATCTCTATCGGATACAATAGATACTGGCACGCCATGCAGGGACACACTCTCGTCCACATATAATTTAGCCAATTTGTTAGAACTATAAGTCTCTTTGATTGGCAAGAAATGAGCTGACTTTGTCAGCCTTTCAAGAATGACCCAAATCGTATCATTACCATGTTTGGTCTTGGGTAACTTGGTAATTAAATCCATAGTTACCATTTCTCATTTCCACTTGGGAATTTGAAGCTGTTGTAGAAGTCCTGATGGTTTTTGGTATTCAGCTTTAACTTGTGAAAATGTCAGACACTTAGCTATGTAGGTGGCTATGGATTTCTTCATACCCATCCACCAATAATTCCTTCTCAAATCCTGGTACATTTTGTCACCTCCAAGATGAACGAAATATTTAGAATTATGCGCTTCCTAGAGGATCAGATCTCTGATTCCTCCAAAGATAGGAACCCAGATTCGATCATTCAATCTTAGGATTCTATCTTTTCCAGGTGACAACTGATTAAAAGTTCCACCCAATCCTTCACTTGAAATATTAGCCTCTAATAAGGCTTACTTTTGAGCATCAAACAATTTCTCATTCAAACTAGACCTGAGCTCAATACTTTTGGTGTTAATTCTAATCGGCTTAACCATTTCATTGCGACTTAATGCATCGGCAACCACATTTGCCTTGCCGGGATGATAACGAATTTCACAGTCATAGTCATTTAAAGTTTCCATCCAGTGGCGTTGTCGCATATTCAAATCCTTTTGGTTAAACAAATGTTGGAGACTTTTGGATTGTTCTTTCAAATCCTTGAACAATCCTCCAGTGTTTGGATTGTTCTTTCAAATTGTCCATCCGTTTGAGGATGATAACCAGTGCTCAGGTTGAATTTGGTTCGCATGGCAGATTGCATGGTCTTCCAAAAATGAGATGAGAATCGAGCATCACGGTCTGATATGATGTTCAAAGGAACAACATGGCGAGATACAATCTCATCTACATAGATCTTGGTAAGTTTGTCAGTAGATAGATCCTCATGAATCAGCAAAAAGTGTGCTGACTTTGTTAGACGTTCAACGACTACCTAAATGGCATCATGACCTCTAGATGTGCGTGGTAGTTTGGTGATGAGATCTATTTCAATGTTTTCCCATTTCCAAACCAGAATTTCTGGTTGCTCAAGCAAGCCAGATGGATGTTGATGTTCTGCCTTTACCATAAGACAAGTAAGGAATTTGGACACGTACAAGGCAATGTCTTTCTTCATACCCGGCCACCATTACTGGGTATGAAGATCCTTGTACATTTTGTCTGCACCAGGATGGATTGAATAACGAGACTTGTGGGCCTCGTTCATCAACAAGGTGCGAAGATTGTCTTGTTGGAACCCACAAACGGTTCATGTAATAAAGTAACCTATTGTCTTTTGTTTCATGCTGAAGCTCGAGATGATGGGGTAGGTCATTTTTCAACAAACCTTGGGTTACACAAGTGCGTTGGGCTTGAAATATACGTGTTTGGATGTGAATGCAGTATGTCTATCACTTCCGTCAATCACGTATCGTAGCTTAATCAGATGAGACAAGATTGGTGTTGAACAGAACAAAACATAAAGTTAATGTGTATTGGTGCAGCTTCGTACAAAGGGATCATCAGGCAGCTTTGTACGAAGGGACAGATCACTTCATACGAAGTGAGTATCATTGGCTTCGTACGAAGGCACTGTTGCCTATATATAGAGTTGTAGGTCTTGTTCATTTGTAACTTTGAGCATTAGAGAGGAGAAGCTCTGCTCGTTTGTTTTCGTGGTTGTAAACTGTTATATTAGTAATAGAAAACAACTTATAATTACTTCTTTGTGGTTGATCCATACACGTACTTGGATTCTGCATAAGATACGTGTTCATCGCATTCATCGGTCAAGGAATCGATCCTCGGAGCGAATCCACAAGTGGTATCAGAGCGGGTGATTATTTGCACGGATTGAAGATACGAAGATTCAAGAAATTTCATCAGATTCAGAGAAAATTTCTTCATCTTCCTCACATCTTCATCTACTCATCTTCTACACATTCTTTTGAACTTTAAAACTCAGATCTACAAAGTTTCCACGGTTAAAATTGACAAAATTTTTAATATGTTGTGTGAAAACTAGTTTTAATCAATCCTACAAAGTTTCAGATCAAATTTCTAACAAAATCGTCATCAAATCTATGAAAAACATGACTGTTGTTACATAACTGAGTTAGTACGAACCTAGGTAGCTTCGTACGAACCCAGAAATCATCACTTCGTACAAACCCAGCTGTGTCACTTCGTACGAAGAGGGATTATTTGCTTCCAGGTAGCTTCATACGAACCGAGTAGCTTCGTACAAACCGGGTTTGATAACCAATTGTTTTTAGTGTGCCTTCGTACGAACCCATCATCCTACGTTCGTACGAACCAAAATTTTGTGTTGTTTTTTATTCAAGTTTGATCAAGTGTTTGATTGTGTGTTTGCAGGAAATCATGGCTGAAGAATTTTACAACGAGTTTTATAACGCTTTCACTTCCGAGTCATCTGAAACAACAACTGTTGCACCAAAAAAGTAGTTCAAAAGCTATAACTGATAATATAAAACATGAAAACTTTTATGGAACTCACTCAAAACCAACCAAACTTGATAATATTGAAGATTATTCTTGGTGGAAAGAGAGGTTTATTAACTGGGCAAAAGCGTATGCTCATGAGAGTTGGTTTTGTATGGAATTTGGGTATAGAAGGCCAATCAATGATAAAAACGAAGAAATTCCACTTGCAGATTTAGACACTGAAGACAGAAAGGTATTTTCTCATGAACAAAGGATGATCACGTTAATTCAACAATCGATCAGAGACGATATCTTTGCATTACTTAATCATGATGGATCATCAAAGTCTGTGTGGGAAGCATTGCGAGTAAAAGCTGAGGGAGGAAAACAAATTAAAAAGAATAAAATATCATTATTAGAAAAGGAATTTGATTTGTTTGAGTGTATGAAAGGTGAAAATGTAAGGCAAATGATTGAAAGATTTTGTCACTTAAAAATTGAACTTGAGAGATTTGGAATCACAAAAACTAGGGAAGAAATCATTGACAAAGTGATTGAAGCGTTACCACGTGCAGACCATTGGCAGACATTTGTCATAATTTTGAAAAATGATTCACAGTTCGATGAGATTACCCTAGATACTTTGATTGAGAAGCTTGAGAGTCACGAACTGGAATTGCAAAAACAGAACAAAATGAGCAGTTCTACCTATCAGCAAAATGTGGGTCTTTATTACAGAGGAAGCTTACCTTCAACCAATCAATCATCAAAGATTGGTACTGCTTTTTAGTGTTGAAAAGTCAAAAGATTCACTGAAAGGTAGTTCATCAAGTCACAATCCAGGTTATCATTCCTCCTCAACAGCATCAAACGCAGCGGAACCTGATAAGATTCAGTGTAACATTGCTTTGAAATTGAAAAATTCTCCTACATTGAGTATCAATGCTGCTAAACAATATATGAGTTTCTTAGCATCGATTTTGGAATCTTATGAAAGTCTGGTGGCAGGGAGAATCAGAAATCCTGAATTGACAAAAGAAGATTATGACCAGATAGATCCAGAGGAGATGGAACTCATTGATATCAGATGGTGTTTGGCTAGTGGCATTAGAAGAGCACAACGTTTTATGGAGATAACAGGCAGATAGGATCTTGTAGGTTTGATAAGCACCAAGCTAGGGTTTGACAAGTCAAAAGTCACATGTTTCCGGTGTAAACAAAAGGGTCATTTCAAAAGAGAGTGTGTTAACCGGGAAGAAGCTGATCATGGTAATCCATTCCATGACGACTACTACAGAAAGGCCATCTATAAAAAAAACAGTGAGCATTCATCCAGAGAAAATCTAAAGCAAATTAGTGAAGGTTCATCAAAAAAAAAACAAGCTTTAGTGACAATTCATGATGACGAAGGATATAACCGGAATAAATACATAAAGGAAGGGAAAAGGGCGTTGGTTGCTGAAGTGAAAACAAAAACGAAAGAAGAAAATTTTCAAGAGAAAACTTACAGAGAAGGATGTTTTGCAGATTACAGAATAGAAGAAATGCAAAAAGAGTACGAAGAAGTTAGGAGTTATGGTAGATGGGACAAGAAAAGAGAATGTTACATCAATCGTAAAGGAGATTCCATTGTTGATTCAAGCAAAGTGGTGTACAATGATGTACTTGCAGTTATTCATTTGTCCGGAGAGTTTTATTTGAAGAAAGCAGCAGATAAAGATTATCTCAAAAAGCTAGACAAGATAATCAGAGGAGTGATGACAGCTAGCTTGAAGAAGAGAGATGAAGAGAGGCTATAGAAAAGTGTTGAGAAGATGGTGGACGAGTTGAAAGAGACATCAGGTAAAGATGATGGTGAAGGCGAACAGAAAGATGAAGAAGTGAAGAAAGAAGAAGTAGCTGGTGATGAAAACCAGGAAATGGCTGATGAGAAGCTGGAGAAGCAAGCAGAAGAAGCTGTTAATGAGAAACAACATGTGAGCAGTGAAGATCAGGAGGAAAAGGAAAAAGAGGCCAAGGTGCCAAATACTGAGGTAATAATTCAAACTGAATATTCTGAAGTGTTAAATAAAACTGTTGAACAGTGCAAGAAATGCATGTAAACGTGGAGTGCTTGTACTGAAAAAGATGAAAAATTCAGAACCAGCGATATAGAATTTTCTAAAATTGAAAAAGTTTTCAAAGATAAATGTAAAGAAATGCTCGAAAATAAAAAGATTTTAAAAGATAACGATGAAAAGATGACAAAAAAATGTAAGGTTTTAGAAAAAGAAAATGAGTTGTTGAAACAAAAATGTTCAGAAATGACTGAAGAGTGTTTGCAAAAAGAAAATGCGGTTCAAGAAATAAAAAAAGAGTATGATTCAATAAAATTGGCATATCATATCACAAAAGAATCATATGAGGCGGTGAAAAGCCAAATGAAACTTGTTCAATCTAGATTGTCACAATGTTCTGAAACATCACAAACACTTAAGCGACAATATGAAATAAAACAAGTTGTAAATTCGTATATTGAAGAAGTTGTTGAGCATAAATGTAAAATGGCTGATTAAGAAAAGATAATAATAAGTTGCATATTTATCACGCTTCATCATATGTTCTTGAACGTATTTTCAACATAAAACCGGATGATAAAGATTCTGAAAGGAACAAGAAAGGTTTTGGTTCAGAATATCATCAGGTTCCATCACCGTTTGAAAAAAGTTCACATTCTATGATGATGAGAAGGTGGAAAAAGCTTTTAACATGGTTGATCAATTGCCAGAAAGTATTGACGTAACCTATTCCAAATATGATGATACTGGTGATTCAAAGGTGATAGGTAAGGTCGTTGAAAGTGTTTTGAAAGAGGATACCACCAAAACAGATAAGTCCGAATCACATGATGAAAATGAGGGAAGTTTTCATGAAAGTTATCTTAAAAATTCAAAATCTGAGAAAGATGCGAATGATGATCCGATAAGATTGGCTTATACCATGATCGGATCGGACAAATTATTCTCAGATATTGAAGTTAGGATTCAGAATGTGATTTCAGAAAAGATTGACAAAGTTTTCGAATTGGTAGAAATCGAGAAGTTTGAGATTGAAAAATTTGCTGGCAAGAGCAAGAAAACTTTTTATAACAAACCTAGTATAACTACCCTCGAAAACACCCTATAACTCCGTATACACGTAACCGAACCAGTATAACCTTAGTTTTTATTAAAAACAAATAAAATAATTAACTTGAGTCGCTCGCGGGCCGCGACAGGGATACCAGGGTGTGTCGCGGAGCGCGACAGGCCCTTTCTTTCCGGACACCCAGCATGCCATGTATCCCGTAATGTGTTAAACCTAGGCTCGTGACCAGGCGACTCTAGCCGTAGCTAGGGTGCCTTTGCAAGGCGCGAGAGAGACCCTTAGGCGGGTCGCGGGGCACGAGAGACCCCCGGAAAAGTGTATAAATGGAGCTCTTCAGCAGTAGTTGCAATCCGTTCATCTTTCTTTCTCTCTGTCACTGTAGTGCGAAAAATATAGTTATAATACCCCCTAAAACACGAAGCTCTGCCCCGTTGTAAGTATTTTAACCCCTGATCACTAATTCGTTACCCTACCCGATTGATTTAGGACCCACCAACGCATGTCGTGGCTCTGCCAGACTAAGTTCGTTGGGGTTCTGTCTCGTGTTGTATGGCTAAAAGCGACTTGGGTTATTTTACTAAAACGCGTGCATTGTATGTTTTTAATAGAAACTCAAGAAAATAATCAAGAAATATTACTAGGAAGCCCGTAGAATACCTAAGTCTACAATGTGAGTCATTCTCCTTTTCTCACAGTTTGTGGGCCATCATTTTAAATGTTTTCCAAAACTCTAAATGTTTATCAGTTATCATTACAATGATTAGGTCTTTGTATTCTACAATTGCTGCCAATATTATGAGGTTTGTATACAGTACTTGATAACCTTCACAATTAGGCACGGGTATCCAATGTGTGATATGACCATAGTCATAGATCCGTCGAGTGACAAGTACTGAACGAGTAATTAGGTAGATATAAACATTGTAATCACTCTTAATACTGTAAAAGCTATCAAAGCTTATTTTTATAAACTGGAATGTACTCGCTAATATTTTTTGCTGATAAAATGTTTTTAAAATGCGTTTCAGGTAACTTAATGTGAAGCTATAAGAAGCCAGCTATGGAGCACTGAAGGCTTAAAGAAAGTGGCTATAAAGTTATCTAAATAAAAGTTTATGTTTTCAGCAACTAGGGTTTATCCCTATAAAGATATTATGAATGAAACATGGGTTTTATCCCATTTGTTTATTATAAAAGTTTGGTTTTTTAAAACTCTGAAATTTATTTCCTAATTACGATCCTGATGTCTCATTTCCGCTGCCAAATTAATAAACACCGATACCACTTGACTGGTTCGTGGCTCCCGCTCCCGGGGTAGGCGTCGGGGGTTGGAAGGTGGTATCAAAGCCACTGGTTTAAGCCATTTAGGTGTTCTTTTAATACCTAAATTTTAACTTCTGTGTTATTCTGTGTAAATATGTATATTATTATTATGTGTTATTTTGACAATTTTATTAGTTCACAGTATGAGTGATCAGGGTACTTCTGATGCTTACCGTCATCTACCTCATTCTCCCATAGATGAAGGAACATCCCAGCCAACCCCCGGATATACCGCCGATTCCGAAGATATCTTTGTTTTCAAAGCCAAATCCAAAGAACCTTTTCCCCCTAAAAAGAGAGGTTGGTTTAGTAGAGCAAAATAGGAGAGGAGAAAAAGGATGAGAAATTTTCAACAACAAAGAATAGTGAATAGAGAGAGAAATACCCAAAATCTAGAAGCTAGACCTTTATGGGAAGAAGAATTGGATAGACAACTAGCTAACTTTCATATGTTTGGAAATGTAGAAGGAGGATTTGATCTCAACCAAGTAGCAGAACCAGACCCACAACTTCTACCTTTATATCCTGACCAACCCATAAATCTAGAACAGAACCAGGAAAACCAACTTCCAATCCCAGCCTTTGATCCAAATGAGATACCTAGGATTCCAGCACCGAACCCTTTAGATCAGTGGTGGGACGACAACCGGTCATTTCAGGAATTACCGAATAGCCTATATCCCTACGAAGAACAGGAACCACTTTACCCTGAACCTGTATAACCCCAATGCCACCAATGACCCATGAGAATGTAGCAGAACTTCGCCAGTACGGTGAAGAGTTGGTTGAAGAAGGAAATCGAATCCGCCAAATCGGAGAAAAACTCGTCTGGAAGTACGACGTGAACGAGATGCTATACTAGAAACAAGTCGCCTAATATATATATATATATATATATATATATATGTGTGTGTGTGTATTTTTGTTACTTTGATAAAAAAAAAACTACTAAAATATAAATTAATATATATAGCACCTGTATATATATATCGATGCATAATTACTAATGTTTAAATTCTAGTTGTAGTTTCAATAGATGCGTATATCTATATAAAAAGAGTAAAGACGTAATGATCGACATTTTTGGTTCTATGTGCTTGCGTGTTTGTTGTTTAAATTATTCTGTGATATTAATACCTGATAATGTTTACAATTCAGATATCAAATGAAGTAAATCAGGAAATCCAAAATAACAATAATAACGGGAACCAAGTGGATAAAAGTGCTATCGAACATATAGTAGCTCAAGGAAACATAGATGCCATGCCATATATTATCAACACTATTAAAAAGGCAGAAAATAATTCCGTAATTGTGACAACCCTCATAATTACATGTATCCGTACGATTAATTAATATTAAATTGTGCTTAATGACTGTGCTTAATTACAACTGATGAAGTAACTGCTTTATGATTTCTGCATTCTTCAGCAAAATTCAGCTTTTTAACATACTAGCCTTGTGCAGAAAATTGACTAAATGGTCCTGAATGCCTTCCTAAGTGTTGAGAATTAAAAGTGTTACAAAAAGTTACATAAAAGACCCTATACGGAACAACTTAGCACTTTAACGAACCGGTATCTAACCGAACAACCGGACATTACCCGGGACACCAAAATATTGCTAGAAACATTATTTTATTATTTCTTGGCTAGTATGGTCCCCGAACACCCTAACATACTACATAATGCAAGATACACATAAAATACTAGACCGTACACTTAACACCCTAGCCAATTACCCACTTACCATCAAAATTTACACATGGTGTCACACCCCGACCGCGTAAAACAACAAATCGCGGCGGAAACATCGGGGCGTGTTGCAACAGAATTAATGTTTCATAACCATGGATATCAAAAGTGTTTCGTTTTATTAAACATTGAGTAATTACATCGTCTGGAAATCTAAATACACTATTTAAACATAGTTTATCATTGTTATTGAGTCACTAAGGCCTTGTCCAGTCCTATGTGAGCATGCATCTTATCAATCGATATCATCCAACAATACCTGAAACATATGTGAAAACGAGGTCAGCAAAGAAATGCTGGCGAATACATTAGTTTTGTTGAAAATAAGTTTCATGACTTCTGTTTGAGAAAATGTTTAGTCATGAACCTTGTAATTTGCTTTGTCTTTGTAAATCATTTGAAAAATAATAAGTTCGGATGATAAGTATAAATAAGAGAATAATGCATGATTAAATGAATAACCATGTAAAAATGAGTTTGTGTAAGATAAGTTGTTTGTAAATAAATGTCTTGTGAAAAGTATGTTACTTGTATAAAATGTTCTATGTCTCAAACTGAAATGATTCAAATAACGCTACAATATGTAATACCATACAAACACTTATATATAGGAAGTACCAGCGGCGTATCCACCATGTTTGTATCATATTACACACGCATCGTTACTTAATCACTTAATCAAACCAAACCAAACAATGTAAAATGTCTATGTTTAAATCAATTGACAAATGTATTGAATAATATGTCAAAGTATTCATGTCAAGATGTAATTCATGTCAAAATGTCTATGTCAAATATCCATGTCAAATGTCTATGTCAAATATCCATGTATGGCAAGTGAAATGTCTCAACTAAACCATATGCACAACAACAAAGTATTGAAGTAAAACTTGGTTTAAACCAATACTATGTTTCGTGTAAATGCATGATCAAATGTAAATCATGTACAAATGTTTACCCAATCGTTACCCATTCGTTCAAATCGTTCTTGTTTTAATCGTTCTAATCGTTCTTGTTTTAATCGTGAACTACTTTATGATCGATTCTCTAATAACATTCAAACCTTCTTGACGCGTTCCTCGTTCCATCTCGCTCTCGCTCTCGTTCTTAACAAACCCTTACCAAAGGATAAGTTAATAATTACAGATTCAGTCGCTACCCACAACACCCACACATAACAATGGGTGCAGTAAATAACGGGATTTGTCAGATCCTATGGTACCATAACCTAATACTGGTCGGCTTGATCATAGCTAATGAATGTCATCGGTCATGTAAACTACAACCAACAAGTTTTTCACTTCTTGAAATTTGTTATTAGTTTTTGAAATCATTGTATTCGTTCTTGAAATCGTTGTTAGCGTTCTTGAAATAATTGTAATTGTTCTTGAAACCACATTGATAAAACATTTAGCACATATGAGTCACCCCAAAACAGTTGAAAACAGTAAAAGAGGGGAATAATGTACTCGCCTGGGAGTGCTTAGGAGTCTTGAACAACTACCAAGAAAGCTAGAGGAGTCCCGGAAATCAAACGGTACCTAATATAGGTAATTACATAATTAACCCGGACCTAAATCGGAAGACTGGGTAGCAGGAGGGTTTGTAAACCAAATGAGTGTAGGAACTCATATGATATGGTTTAACAAAGCCTACATACTAAATGAAACTTAACCTAAGTATTATCGACCCATCGCGACCCATTAAGGTAACTTATGCTACTTTAACGCGTCGTGTGCGTGAAACGCGTTCGGACCGTCTAACTAGTCCTATGACAAGTGTTATATGCCTAAACATGTTACATAATCAGTTATGTGACAAAAGTTTAGGTTACATATGCTTAATTACCAATTATACATGAAAAGGGTATTCTGGTAATTTACCTAAGGCATATAAACTACCTATCATACAACTACTTAAACGATGTGACCATAGGGTATAACCTCGGAAAGTTATGCCCTATACTAGGGTCACCTAATGTATTTGGTCGGATCCTAATGATCGACCAAACTGGGTCGGGCTCGAAGGTATAGGCGATTTATTAGATCGCCTACCCTACGACCCTAGACAACGTGGTAATCAGTGGGCATAGTCCCAAGGGACTATGACCAACTTGATTACACTCACGTTGCGAAGTTCAAACGAACTTCGCATTGACCATTACTGGTCAACGCTGAAAGTCAAACAAAGTTTGACTTTCTGACTCGAAAAGCAATAAAATAAGGAAAAGAACGAAAGAATACTTACGAAGGGTCCCCGAATGCTAACCTCGATTCAAAAATCTCAGGTATGAAACAATAGTTTCAACTTAGAGTTTCTCAAATCAAAGTTCTAGTGATTTTAGCAATGGGGGTGGATGGGTATTTATAGGAATACCCGAACCGTTAAGATCGTTTCATGGAAAACGTGCCTTAATCCCATCCGTACATGTGTTGAAATGTCATGGTGTTTAGGTGTTTAAATTCCATCCATACATGTGTTGAAATGTCATGGTGTTTAGGTGTTTAAATTCCATCCATACATGTGTTGAAATGTCATGGTGTTTAGGTGTTTAAATTCCATCCATACATGTGTTGAAATGTCATGGTGTTTAGGTGTTTAAATTCCATCCATACATGTGTTGAAAGGTCATGGTGTTTAGGTGTTTAAATTCCATCCATACATGTGTTGAAATGTCATGGTGCCTAAATTCCATCCTTATCCGCTGACTAAGCAAGTTAGAATGTGTGGTTGTGAATTAAACAACGGCTAATACATCGAATCTGGTCCTGAATGCGAAAAACGATCCAAATGACGTGACGAATGGATTTTTCTTATGGAGAACGCTAAAATAAAATATTTTAGTGCTAACATAATTTTTTTTGATGTCCGGATGTATTCAGAACGTAAGTTATGCGCGAAAATGCAAACTTGTGCACTTTTTGACACTTTTAGTCCCTGAATGACCCAAAAGTTTATTTTAGCACACCGAACCCCTCAAAGCCTATTTCTAAGCTATGTAAAGGATATTTATGGTATGTTTAACTTATGGTCATGTTCCGGAAGGTCTGTTACAGTTTAAATTGGCATACTTTCGCAGTTTGTCAAATTTAGTCCCTGTAAGCGATTAAACTTTGATTTCACCACACCAAACCTTCCAAAACTTATATCTAAGTTATGTAAAGGTTATTTAAGGTATGTTAAGCCTATGTCACTATTCCGGAGTGTTTGTTGCATTAAACTGGTTATATTTACGCATCAGTGCGCGTATAACCTTCCAGAAAGCGATTTAGAGTTTGAAATCGAACAAAAATTGATATGTGCAAATGATACACATATTTTTACAAATCCCAAGTATGAAATACAATATTTCATTGGTTTGGTATTTGTTTGATGGCCGTGGAGGCACAGGTGTTACAGTCTCCCCTACTTTAGGAAATTTCGTCCCGAAATTTATTTAGAGGAAACTTGTGAGAGCTTGAAAACATGAAATTGAAAAGATCGAATAACATTGGTTAGGGTTCTGAACTTCTAGTAACCTTTAATAACATCATGATTACAATGTAAGAGGGATACTTATATACAAGTATATGAAGCGTCATTGGTGCGTCCACCGTACCTCCATTACATCGTTCTCATTTCGTTATTGTTGTCACTATCGGCTCTTACACATAATAAATCTTACTGGGTTTCTGTGCACTAAATTTCATAATTATGTACGCGTCCATAATCAGACAATTCCTTGCACAGTTCACACAGTCTATTTTATAATGTGTAGGGGAAAACCAAATGAACAATCCTGTGATGAGTGTGACTAGACCGCCTTAGAATCCTTTTAATTAAATCAATAAATGATCTAAATAGACTATCAAGGAGTCTGTCCAGCTACATCACTAGATGTCGTTCTTTAACCAAATCGTGAATCAATCTTTTTGACTAGACCACTAAAGGGTCTCTCATCGAATCATGGAATGGTACTATATAACCCAAGGGTCTTAACTATTACATAGAAACCCATTAAGGATTGAAGGTAGTACTTTTTGAATATCCTGCTACGAATCCCTCATATGACGATATGAAAGATTCTGCGAGGATTTGGATAACGAATATCCAGAGTATTAAAAACACAAAAATGCATAAAAGAAAACATAAGATGAATAAACACATAGTCACATAATTGTATACTCGTTCAATCGCATAATCGTTCAATTTGACCTATAATTTGTTATCTTTGGACACGGGTATTTAAAGCATACCAGAAACCCAATCCGTGGATTTCCTTTGGCACTTTAAATATTTTCAAGAATCTAACTATGAAGATAGGAAGATCTTAAAAGGCATTCGGTTTGTCCTAATTGAGTTGTTTTGTACATTTTAAAGTGTACAAGGAATTCAATCAGGGCTCCGATGTCAACGAAGGTGTTGATCGTGATCGGCTCAGGACATGAATAGATCAAGGTGTCATCAATAATAACAATGACGATCTGATCCAAATAAGGCTTGCATACTCTATTTATTAAGTTCTTGAAGATGGCTGGAGTATTTGTCAACCTAAAAGGCATGACTGTAAACTCGTAATGGCCATCCTTCATGCAGAAAACCGTTTTGGGAATATCTTCTTCGAGAATACAAAGTTGATGATACCCAAAACGCAAATCGATCTTGGAAAAGCATGATCGCTATGCAGTTGATCGGAGAAATCGTTGATTTAAGGTAGGGGGATATCGATTCTTGATGGTAAGCTTACTAGGCTTACGTTAATCGATACACATTCGAAAAGATCCATTTTTTTTCTTTTCGCAAGGAGAACAGGAGTTTCTCCAAGGTGAAAAGTTCGGACAGATGAATCCTTTATCAGACAACTCTTGAAGCTGTTTTGATACTTCTTGCATCTCGAACG
>JARYGA010053778.1:0-28350 GCA_030545235.1 Helianthus tuberosus
CCCTTACGAGGGGATAGCGTTGCTTAAGTTTTCGTTTCCCAACCACCAGGAACGCATGCTTTATTAGTTGTGAACTCACCTTGGGTTGCTCGGCAGTTTAGTTTACTTGGTTAAGTATGCTGGTCACCACGTCCTAAATGGTTACCAGTATAGGTCAGGTTCGGACATAAGTAATCACGTATATCTACACCTAGCTAACACATTGAATGCACAACATATAATTAACAGTAAATCAGCACATGGCATATTTGCATAGATACAAGCCCCAAACATATTTGTGACATAGTCCAGTTAAACAGAAGCCCAAACAGAATACACTAAGGCCCAATAACTAAGGTAGTCATGCCCAGTCGTGACCATGCGGTTTTGGACTCGAGAACATACGGTCTCGAGTCGCAACCAAGGGATTTTGAATTGTGAATGGCTGGTCTCGAGTGGTGTATACGGTCTCGGGTTGTTATGGTTGGTTTCGAGTCGCAACCAGGCTAGTCTCGAGTCGTCATGGTTCGGTTTCGAGTCGCAATCACGTAGTCTCGAGTCGTCATGGTTTGGTTTCGAGTCGCAATCACGTAGTCTCGAGTCGAGACAGGAGGTCTCGACTCGCACACCTGATGAACCAGACCTTCTAGAACCTGCCCGATGTACTATCCAATGGAATTGAGATTTCATGCAAATTGTGTACTACCCCCAATAAACATGTTTTCTTGTCTATGCCCCAATCCAAACGGATCAAACACACCATATTCAAATGTTCATCTCACATTCAACATTGTTCATCATATGTTCATATCACATTTGGCACATATTCATAAGGTTCTTCATGAGATCACTCAAGCATGAAATATAAAGATTAAGTAAATCTTGCATCATCTTATTGAACACACATTTGTCCCAAAACATCTAGCATAAATCGGATAACAAGATCATACCACATAAATAGGATAACATAAATCGGATTAACAAAATTATCTAACAAAACATCTAACATGAATCGGATAGCCTAATCATTTTCCCTACAAAAACACCTTAACAAGACATTATCATACCATAGCTCACACACATTATTCATCATATTACCAAGTCACTAATCATACAAGAATTCATACAACAAGACCTCTAAACTAATCATGCATCTTAATCATTAAGCACACATAATTTTCTTAGCATACATTGAAACACTAACCGGTTCCAAAGTGTGGAGGTGTGTAGGGATTCACCGAGGTCCGAGAGCCCTTCCTTAGTCGATGGTGATTCCGAGAAGAAAAGAGGAGGGTGTTGGTGGAGCTTTTAGGGTTTTAGTGATTAAAGGAATGTAGGAGAGTGTGGGTGAGTGTGGGAGAAAGTTTGGTGCAATGAGGGTTAATGAGGCTTTATACTCATTCCAAGTTAGTGCACCCAAATGGGCTTTCGGGTGGGCTAAAGGGGGTGCGGCCCAACTGTTCACTCGAGGCCAAGCGGTCTCGAGTCGGATCCTTGTGTCTCGGTTCACATTTATACACGCATACATATTTTATACATAACATACATATACTAAAATCACATAGCACAACGGGATAATTCACATCTTTCATTTAATAACGTGTATATATACACACAACGTAATTACAAGGTGTTTGCTCGGAAAAACCTAGAGTGTCACAATATATGCGGATTAGACACAAAAAAAACACTCAACAAATGGCTACAATTTAAGGAATGTGTTTCATGACGACAACAGATTCCTAATTGATGGAGAAAGGTCTAGTGGCAAGAAAAGCTGCTTCTAGGAGGTTGCAGGTGTTTTCGCTCGACGATTCCATTCGTAGTGGTTGGTTTGGCCCTTGTTCCTGTAACTCGAATCCTAGCCCGGTATATCCCATTTTAATTTTACTTGATTGTGAACCTTACGCCTTTTTTACTCTCTGATCGAGGTTCTCGGCATTGAAAAATCTTCGTAAACTAAATCACACGTGTATATGTTGACATTTAAGAGATATACAGTCAAGAAAATCATGGGAAATGGTGATATATATGCAGATTAGACACAAAAAAAAAAAACAAAACACTCAACAAATGGCTACAATTTAAGGAATGTGTTTAGTGATGGTATCAGATTCCTAATTGATCGAGAAAGGTCTGGTGGCAAGAAAAGCTGCTTCTAGGTGGTTGTCAAGTTCTTTCGCTCGACAATTCCATTCTTGGGTGGTTGGTTTGGCCCTTGTTCCTGTAACTCGAATCCTAGCCCGGTATATCCCATTATAATTTTACACCCTTGTGAACCTTACGCCTTGTTTACTCTCTGATCGAGGTTCTCGGCATTGTAAAATCTTGGTAAACTAAATCACACGTGTATATGTTGACATTTAAGAGATATACAGTTAAGAAAATCAAGGGCAATTGTGATATATATGCGGATTAGACACAAAAAAAAACACTCAACAAATGGCTACAATTTAAGGAATGTGTTTAGTGACGACATCAGATTCCAGATTCCTAATTGATGGAGAAAGGTCTGGTGGCAAGAAAAGCTACTTCTAGGAGGTTGTCAAGTGTTTTCGCTCGATGATTCCATTCAAGGGTGGTTGGTTTGGCCCGTGTTCATGTAACTCGAATCCTAGCCCGGAATATCCCATTTTAATTTTACACCATTGTGAACCTTACGCCTTTTTTACTCTCTGATCGAGGTTCTCGGCATTGAAAAATCTTCGTAAACTAAATCACACGTGTATATGTTGACATTTAGGAGATATAAAGTCAAGAAAATCCAGGGTAATGGTGATATATATGCGGATTAGACACAAAAAAAACACTCAACAAATGGCTACAGTTTAAGGAATGTGTTTAGTGACGGCATCATATTCCTAATTGATGGAGAAAGGTCTGGTGGCAAGAAAAGCTGCTTCTAGGAGGTTGTCAAGTGTTTTCGCTCGACGATTCCATTCTTGGGTGGTTGGTTTGGCCCTTGTTCCTGTAACTCGGATCCTAGCCTGGTATATCCCATTTTAATTTTGCACAATTGTGAACCTTACGCCTTTTTTACTCTCTGATCGAGGTTCTCGGCATTGAAAAATCTTCGTAAACTAAATCAACCGTGTATATGTTGATATTTAAGAGATATACAGTCAAGAAAATCAATGGAAATGGTGATATATATGCGTATTAGACACCAAAAAAAACACTCAACAAATGGCTACAATTTAAGGAATGTGTTTAGTGACGGCATCAGATTCCTAATTGATGGAGAAAGGTCTGGTGGCAAGAAAAGCTGCATTTAGGAGGTTGTCAAGTGCTTTCGCTCGACGATTCCATTCTTCGATTGTTGGTTTGGCCCTTGTTCTTGTAACTCGAATCCTAGCCCGGTATATCCCATTTTAATTTTGCACCATTGTGAACCTTACGCCTTTTTTACTCTCTGATCGAGGTTCTCGGCATTGAAAAATCTTCGTAAACTAAATCACACGTGTATATGTTGACGTTTAAGAGATATACAGTTAAGAAAATCAAGGGCAATGGTGATATATATATATATGCGGATTAGACACAAAAAAAAAACACTCAACAAATGGCTACAGTTTAAGGAATGTGTTTAGTGACGGCATCATATTCCTAATTGATGGAGAAAGGTCTGGTGGCAAGAAAAGCTGCTTCTAGGAGGTTGTCAAGTGTTTTCGCTCGACGATTCCATTCTTGGGTGGTTGGTTTGGCCCTTGTTCCTGTAACTCGAATCCTAGCCCGGTATATCCCATTTTAATTTTGCACAATTGTGAACCTTACGCCTTTTTTACTCTCTGATAGAGGTTCTCGGCATTGAAAAATCTTCGTAAACTAAATCAAACGTGTATATGTTGACATTTAAGAGATATACAGTCAAGAAAATCAATGGAAATGGTGATATATATGCGTATTAGACACCAAAAAAAACACTCAACAAATGGCTACAATTTAAGGAATGTGTTTAGTGACAGCATCAGATTCCTAATTGATAGAGAAAGGTCTGGTTGCAAGAAAAGCTGCTTCTAGGAGGTTGTCAAGTGTTTTCGCTCGACGATTCCATTATTGGTTGGTTGGTTTGGCCCTTGTTCCTGTAACTCGAATCCTATCCCGGTATATTCCATTTTAATTTTACACCATTGTGAAACTTACGCCTTTTTTACTCTCTGGTCGAGGTTCTCGGCATTGAAAAATCTTTGTAAACTAAATCACACGTGTATATGTTGACATTTTAGAGATATACAATCAAGAAAATCAAGGGCAATGGTGATATATATGCGGATTATACAAAAAAAAAACACTCAACAAATGGCTACAATTTAAGGAATGTGTTTTGTGACGACATCAGATTCCTAATTGATGGAGAAAGGTCTGGTGGCAAGAAAAGCTGCTTCTAGGAGGTTGTCAAGTGTTTTCGCTCGACGATTCCATTCTTGGGTTGTTGGTTTGGCCCTTGTTCCTGTAACTCGAATCCTAGCCCGGTATATCCCATTTTAATTTTACACCATTGTGAACCTTACGCCTTTTTTACTCTCTGATCGAGGTTCTCGGCATTGAAAAATCTTCGTAAACTAAATCACACGTGTATATTTTGACATTTAAGAGATATACAGTCAAGAAACTCAAGGGCAATGGTTATATATATATATGCGGATTAGACACAAAAAAAAAACACTCAAAAAATGGCTACAATTTAAGGAATGTGTTTAGTGACGGCATCAGATTCTTAATTGATGGAGAAAGGTCTGGTGGCAAGAAAAGCTGCTTATAGGAGGTTGTCAAGTGTTTTCGCTCGAGGATTCCATTCTTGTATGGTTGGTTTGGCCCTTGTTCCTGTAACTCGAATCCTAGCCCGGTATATCCCATTTTAATTTTACACCATTGTGAACCTTACGCCTTTTTTACTCTTTAATCGAGGTTCTCGGCATTGGAAAATCGTCGTAAACTAAATCACACGTGTATATTGTGACATTTAAGAGATATACAGTCAAGAAAATCCAGGGCAATGGTGATATATATGCGGATTAGACACCAAAAAAAACACTCAACAAATGGCTACAATTAAAGGAATGTGTTTAGTGACGGCATCAGATTCCTAATTGATAGAGAAAGGTCTGGTTGCAAGAAAAGCTGCTTCGACGAGGTTGTCAAGTGTTTTCCCTCGACGATTCCATTCTTGGGTGTTTGGTTTGGCCCTTGTTCCTGTAACTCGAATCCTAGCTCGGTATATCCCATTTTAATTTTACACCATTGTGAACCTTGCGCCTTTTTTACTATCTAATCGAGGTTCTCGGCATTAAAAAATCTTCGTAAACTATATCACAAGTGTATATGTTGATATTTAAGAGATATACAGCCAAGATAATCAAGGGCAATGGTGATATATATGCGGATTGGACAAAAAAAACACTCAACAAATGGCTACAATTTAAGGAATGTGTTTAGTGACGGCATCAGATTCCTAATTGATGAAGAAAGGTCTGGTGGTAAGAAAAGCTGCCTCTAGGAGGTTGTCAAGTGTTTTCGCTCGACGATTACATTCTTGGGTGGTTGGTTTGGCCCTTGTTCCTGTAACTCGAATCCTAGCCCGGTATATCCCATTTTAATTTTACACCATTGTGAACCTTACGCCTTTTTTACTCTCTGATCGAGGTTCTCGGCTTTGAAAAATCTTCGTAAACTAAATCACACGTGTATATATTGACATTTAAGAGATATACAGTCAAGAAAATCAAGGGCAGTGGTGATATATATGCGGATTAGACACCAAAAAAAACACTCAACAAATGGCTGCAATTTAAGGAATGTGTTTAGTGACGGCATCGGATTCCTAATTGATGGGGAAAGGTCTGGTTATCACCCCCCCCCAAAATCCACACGCGGAGTATCACCGCTTGGAGGCGTGACTGACCAGGATAAAGCCACCAATTATTTTGAACATAACAAGTAATAGTAAAAATCCAACCACACAATATGAAAGGTGTTTCAAATCAAAACGTAGTTAAGTGTTTAGCGGAAGCATAATTGTAAAACCCAATGCAAGTATTGAGTACGAAATAAAGGAATGTTTTTAGCATGGCACACACTGCCATGTCCCACAACGACCGCGCCTCCCTGTGCAAGCTCCATGAGTACCTAACGACCTGCAAGGCATGTAATAACGAGTCAACAACAAATTGAGCGAGTTCACAATTGGTTGTTTAGTCATAGCATTCGTTTTGTAAATCATATGTTCGTTTTGTAAACCATGTATCGTATTAATTCGTATCGCGGTCTCCCAGACATGTTTGCGAAGATTAGTGGGGGCTTCCCATGTGTTACTAGACCACGCGTATCGACTGCTACGAAAATGTAAGATGTGCCCTAAGTCAATGTCTATCAGCATTGACCCTTTGCCAATAGTCCATTAGTGCATGCCCGTTCGGACGACACGGAGTGAGGTTTGTTAAACCTAACAGCGCTATCTACTAATGACCCGCTCGCCATAGGCCTCGGCGATTAAGTCGATAAATGAGGGACTTCAAGTGATAGAGTGATGGTCTTATGGTCGTACGTATCCTGTTGTATGGGGAATACGCAAGTTTGTAGTTACCGTTCAGTTCTTTAACCCATTCCCAACCCTTTGGAATCCCATGCCTTGGATAGAGTGTGAACTCACCTTGGTTTGCTCGGAAGAATAAATTACACGTTTCACACAATGATCAATCAAACCCTATCATATTACACATAACAATCAGTTCCACATTTACGTAAGTCACATGTTTCACGAATAATGCACTGATATTAGACTTGAACATCTCTCAACACATTGTAATTATTCACATCATAACACATTCCCTACTCAAGCCCCTAGCTCGGGTAACAGTTTCACAGCCCAACGGTCCCTAGCACTAATGCATGAGTAGTCACTTGGTAACAACTTATCTACACAAGCAACATATAAATCCACAATCCAACATAATACACACCTTCAAATATTTCTCACATACATGTATTGCCCGGCCCAAACATAATCTTTATACCCGTCACAAACGGACTAAGATTCACGTAATTATAATTGGGCTCGGTATCCAAAGATTACCCAGGTTCAGCCGGATTCAAAGAGGCACAGCTTGTGCATCACTACCCAACCGATCCACTAACATTATACATGATCACCTATGTTTTTGTTTGAGTCCATGTTTATATATCAAAGCCCCGGCCCAGTTATCCAATCCTTATGGGCGGCCCACTTATATATATCAAATTTTTATTCAGATTTCAATGCCCATAACAGTAAGGATGACTAGTCATGCATTCCTAATCTTAACCCTATTGGGCCACCATTATCAGTGAAACCACATGCAATCGAATAGTTAAATCATTATGTCAGGTTCCATGATACTTGGTTTCAATTGGACCGAATCATAGCGTTTAATACTATCCATCAAATAAGATCCTTAATCGATATTCAAACAGTTGACATCATCATCATTCATTATTAAATTTTCATGTGTGCAAGACTAATTGAGATCAAAATTACTAATACCTATGGCCGCCATTTATTTTTAGAGTGCACATGGTTTGATGAGAACACAAGGCCACCGTTTACATATTTATGATCATCCAATCTTATCACCACTCTACCTATAAGTCTATTGAACCTTTTTATCAATTAACACATATAGTCTATAGCATGCACACGCAATAATATGAAATCACCAAAAATAGCAGACTCACATACCGCACAAATGCAGGGACATAAGAGACGGTGCCTCGAAAGTTAAAGAGCATCGATGGAGGGGGGTAACCGCCGTCGATCAAAGGTGTGGTTGAGTTTCTAGGGTTTCGTGAATTTAGGTTTACACGTAAAGGTTGAGAATAATATAACTGATCCACTACTGGGCCTAAAGCCCATTTGATTTCGTCGACCCAGCTTATTGACGAAAACACTTATGTGTTTTCGTCCTGAAGTGTTTTCATGGGTGGGGGGTGTTTTCGGCTATGGCTCCAATTTGTTGATATTGAGCATGTCACTAATACAAAACATATATTACATACACACTTAATGCACACCATATATATCATATCAATCACAATACGATTTAACATATTACAAACGTGTACAGTTGTGAAACAAACAAGTCGTGTAAACAAACAACCTAAACAATTAACGTGCAATTAATGCGAAGATGGAATCTTGGAAACTCGAGTTGTCACATTATCCCCAACTTGAAAGAAATTTTGTCCCGAAATTTAGCACGTGGTTACTGAGGAAGCTAGTTGTGTTGTGTAGTTTACTGGTTTTCCTGGGGTGTCACATCACCCCCCCGTTGATTTGGAATTTCATCCCGAAATTCTGCAGTAGCTTCAGTCTCAGTAGTGGTTGCACTGTTTCCGAACAACTGGGGATACTTGAGTTTCATTTGATATTCTCATTCCTAGGTAAACTCTGGGCCACGACGGGAGTTCCAACGAACTCGAACAAGAGGTATTTTGGTGTGCTTGAGGACCTTAACATCCCGGTTTGTGATTTCAACTGGTTCCTCGACGAATCGCAACTGATCGTCGATAGTGAGCTCCTTCAAAGGAACTTTGAGGGTCTCATCTGACAGACACTTCTTCAGATTCCACACGTGAAAAACGTTGTGAACTGCACTGAGTTCTGTTGGTAGGTTTAGTTTGTAGACCACCCTGCCTATTTTCTCAATGATTTCAAATGGTCCGACGTAACGCGGATTGAGTTTGCCCCTTTATCCAAAGCGATCCACACCCTTCCAGGGTGAAACTTTGAGTTGCACTCGATCCCCAACTTGGAACTCGAGTGGTTTCCGGCGCTTGTTTGCGTAGGCTTTCTGACGGTCGCGAGCTGCCGCCATGCGTTGTCGTATCTGAGCAATTCTTTCTGTTGCATCTACTACAAGTTCTGGACCTGTGATCTGACTATCACCCACCTCTGCCCAACAAAGAGGTGATCGGCATTTACGCCCGTACAATGCCTCAAATGGAGCGGCTTGAATGCTGGTGTGGTAACAGTTGTTATACGAAAACTCCACTAATGGGAGATGTTTTTCCCAGCCGTTGCCGAAGTCGATTACACACGCACGAAGCATGTCTTCTAGAGTTTGGATGGTGCGTTCAGACTGCCTATCTGTTTGCGGATGGTAAGCTGTGCTCGTGTCTAATCGTGAGCCAAAAGATTTGTGCATTGCCTGCCACAGTTCTGAAGTAAATCGTGCATCACGATCTGATATAATAGAGGTTGGCACTCCGTGCCTTGAGACAACTTCCTTAAGATAAACGTCTGCTAGAGTGGAGAACTTATCCGTTTCCTTGATAGCAAAGAAGTGTGCAGACTTTGTGAGTCGATCCACGATCACCCAAATAGTATCATTCCCACGTTGAGATCTAGGCAGGCTAATAACGAAATCCATGGAAATTTGCTCCCATTTCCATTGTGGTATCTCTGGTTGTTGGAGTAGGCCAGATGGTTTCTGATATTCAGTCTTGACTCTCGCACAAGTCAAACATTTGCTAACGTAAGTTGCTATGTGAGCTTTCATGCTAGGCCACCAATACGTAGTTCTGAGATCGTGGTACATCTTATCTATACCAGGATGTACCGAGTATCGAGACTTATGTGCTTCATCCATTACGAGTTCTCGTAAATGCCATAGAGTGGGACCCAGATGCGTCCTATTACATAGTAGGCGCCGTCTGCCTTTTGTTCTAACCGTTGCTTTGAGCCGCGTAGAGCTTCAGCCCTGACGTTTTTTGGTTTCAATACTTCTACCTGAGCATCTCGTATCTGTGAAGGAAGACTAGATTGGATGGTGAGTTGTAGTGCTCGCACACGCCTCGGTGTGGTATCCTTTCGACTGAGGGCGTCAACCACAACATTTGCCTTGCCCGGATGGTACTTGATGGCACATTCGTAATCGTTCAGTAGCTCGACCCATCGACGTTGTCGCATGTTCAACTCTTTCTGCTTGAAGATATGCTCGAGACTCCTGTGATCGGTGTAGATAGTGCACTTGGTACCGTACAGGTAATGTCTCCATATCTTAAGTGCGAAAATAACAGCTCCCAGCTCCAAATCGTGTGTAGTGTAATTCCTTTCGTGAATCTTAAGTTGGCGCGATGCATAGGCTATGACCTTGTCACGTTACATCAACACACATCCAAGACCCTGAATGGATGCGTCGCAATAAACCACGAAATCGTCTGTGCCCTCTGGCAATGAGAGAATTGGTGCGCTGCAGAGCCTATCCTTTAAGTGCTGAAATGCTGATTCCTGTGCATTTCCCCAACGATAAATAACGCCTTTCTGAGTTAATGAGGTGAGGGGTTGTGCAATCTTGGAGAAGTCTTTGATGAACCTTCTGTAGTAGCCCGCCAAACCCAAAAATTGGCGGATTTCTGTTGGTGTGCGAGGTGCAGGCCAGTTCTTGATCGAGTCTACCTTGGATGGATCAACATGAATCCCATCCTTGTTTACCACGTGGCCTAGAAAGTGGACTTCACGAAGCCAGAAGTCGCATTTTGAAAACTTGGCGTACAGCTGTTCTGCTAGAAGGAGTTCCAAAATGAGTCGTAAATGCTGCGCGTGTTCCTCCCGACTCCTAGAGTAAATCAGAATGTCCTCGATGAATACAATCAAAAACTTATCCAAGTAAGGCTTGCACACTCTGTTCATAAGATCCATGAAAAACCGCAGGTGCGTTCGTCAATCCGAAAGGCATGACCAAAAACTCGTAATGGCCGTAGCGTGTTCTGAATGCTGTTTTGGAGACGTCCTCGTCCCGGACTCTTAGTTGATGGTAGCCTGACCTCAGATCAATCTTTGAATAGTAGCTCGACCCTTGCAGCTGGTCGAACAAGTCTTCAATGCGTGGAAGAGGATAGCGATTCTTCACGGTCACCTTGTTCAGTTCGCGGTAATCTATGCACATGCGGAAGGTACCGTCTTTCTTCTTCACAAATAATACTGGAGCTCCCCAGGGCGAAGAGTTAGGACGAATGAAAACCTTATCCAAGAGTTCTTGCAATTGCTTGGACAGTTCTTCTAGTTCGGTTGGAGATAAGCGATAAGGTGCTCGACCTATGGGTGCTGCTCCAGGAGCTAGCTCGATTTGGAATTCGACCTGGCGATGAGGCGGTAGCCCAGGTAAATCTTCAGGAAACACTTGAGGAAAGTCGCGTACAACTGGAATATCCTCAATCTTCTTCTCTTTCATTGATGCGTCAGTAACAAGTGCTAAGATGGCGGTGTGACCCTTTCGCAAACACTTATGGGACTTAAGGAAGGAGATGATGCCCACTACAGCACCACTCTTGTCGCCTTGAATTTCGAGAGGTTCTTTGCCAGAACGGGGAATACGAACAATCTTCTCTTTGCATAGGATCTCTGCTTGCTGTTGGGATAACCAATCCATCCCAATGACGATGTCGAAACTACCCAAAACTATAGGAATGAGATTGATAGAGAAAGCCTGACCAGCGAGGATAAGATTACAACCCTGAACTATGTGTGTGGCCTCTATACTTTTACCATTTGCTAATTCTACGACATGCTTGGTGTTCAAAAGTGTTGGTGTGCGCTTGAGCATTTGACTAACTTTTAGAGACACATAACTGGTATCGGCACCCGAATCAAATAAGACAGTAACATAAAAGTCGTCGAGAAGGAACTTACCCATCACTACGTTAGGATCATTCCTTGCGTCACCCTGACCTAGCACGAACACTCGACCCCTGGCACCGTTGTTTCCATCATTGTTTCCCCCGTTGTTGTTCCCATTACCCTGATTATTGTTGTTGTTGTTCTGATTTTGGTTTAAGTGGGGGCAGTCCCGCTTGAAGTGGCCTTCAGCACCACACTGAAAGCATCCCCTGTTACCTCGCTGTCGCAGCTGGTTCTGTGGAGCTGGTGGTTGTTGTTGTTAGTTCTGATTCGCAGGACGGGAGCTCCTGTAATCCTTAGCTTCATGACCCATCTTGAGACACCTCTGACAATGACCCTTGTTGTACTGACCACTGTGGTGCCTGTTGCATCTGTTGCACTTTGGGTGGTTTCCTCGATATCCACCCTGCCCTTGACTACCAGAAGATTGCTGACCAGGGCTCTGATAGTCATCAATCTTTCGCTGCTGTGCCTGGGACTGAACCGAAGTCGAACCCTTGTTGGAGGTTCCATCCCACTTTCGTTTATTGTCACTGGGAATTGCAGAAGTAGTAGTAGCAGTAGCACCGATACGCTTAGGCAGCTTGTTCTGTTCCACTGCATGGTCCGTGAGACGATGAGCAAGACGAGTAACATCTTGAATAGTAGCAAGGTTAGCAGAAGTCACATGGCTTTGAATCTCAGGTACTAAGCCTTTGAGGTACAGCTCGATACGCTTAATGGGACGATCCGCCATAGTTGGACATAACACTGCCAGTTCGTTGGATCGTTTCGTGTACGCTTCTATCTCTGACCCCGTCATCTTCAGGTTAAAGAACTCCACTTCCAGTTTGTGGATGTCATCACGACTACAGTGTTCACGTTTGATCAGTTCCTTAAAATCATTCCATGGGGTGGCATTAGCAGCCGCCAGCCCCAGCATCTGAACTTGCGCGTTCCACCAAGTTAGCGCAGTGCCTTCGAGAGTACCAGTGGCGTACTTCACCCTACGAGCCTCTGTGCATTCACACATTTCGAAGACCGATTCGAGCTTCTCGAACCAGTGGAGGAGTCCAACGGCCCCTTCAGTGCCACTGAAAGTACTAGGACGACAGTCCATAAAGGTCTTGAAAGTACACACAGGAGGCTGAGCGTGTTGACCTGTCGTGTGCGTACGAGTAAACAAAATTAAGCATAAGTGTTGGTTTACGAAAGTAGGATCTAAGGATCCTAGAGTAAGTTGTGATGGCAGGTTATACCTCCTGCCTGGGCAGCTGCGAGTGCTGCAGTAACTTGTTCAGTGATCAAAGCCGCCAACTGGGCTTGAGTTAGGTTAACGCGTCCACTCATGATCTTCATACCAAAGGAAACATGAGTGAGAAAGGTTCGAGAAAGTGCGATGACAGAAGAGAGTAAGCACACATGTGTTTCAAACAATAGTTGTTACGTTTATCTAAGCATACCATGAGCAAAGTTCTATGTAATCTAGCAAGTAGGCAATGTAAACATAAATCATATCACCTAGAATGTCGAGTCTTGCACGTGGAGCGAGGCGTCACAGTGGATCGTTGAGCACTATACAGGTTATAGTCTGGTTTTAACAAAACTTTTTCTCTTATTAAAACCCAGTTCACTATAACCAATGGCTCTGATACCAATCTGTCACACACCCAAAATCCACACGCGGAGTATCACCGCTTGGAGGCGTGACTGACCAGGATCAAGCCACCAATCATATTGAACATAACAAGTAATAGTAAAAATCCAACCACATAATATGAAAGGTGTTTCAAATCAAAACGTAGTTAAGTGTTTAGCGGAAGCATAATTGTAAAAACCAATGCAAGTATTGAGTACAAAATAAAGGAATGTTTTTAGCATGGCACACACTGCCATGTCCCACAAGGATCGCGCCTCCCTATGCAAGCTCCATGAGTACCTAACGACCTGCAAGGCATGTAATAATGAGTCAACAACAAAGTTGAGCGAGTTCACAGTTGGTTGTTTAGTCATAGCATTCGTTTCGTAAACCATATGTTCATTTTGTAAACCATGTATCGTATTAATTCGTATCGCGATCTCCCAGACATGTTTGGGAAGATTAGTGGGGGCTTCCCATGTGTTATCAGACCACGCGTATCGACTGCTACAAAAATGTAAGAGGTGCCCTAAGTCAATGTCTATCAGCATTGACCCTTTGCCCATAGTCCATTAGTACACGCCCGTTCGGACGACACGGTGTGAGGTTTGTTAAACCTAATAGCGCTATCTACTAATGACCCGCTCGCCATAGGCCTCGGCGATTAAGTCGATAAATGAGGGACTTCAAGTGATAGAGTGATGGTCTTATGGTCGTACGTATCCTGTTGTATGGGGAATACGCAAGTTTGTAGTTACCGTTCAATTCTTTAACCCATTCCCAACCCTTGGGAATCCCATGCCTTGGATAGAGTGTGAACTCACCTTGGTTTGCTCGGTAGAATAAATTACACGTTTCACACAATGATCAATCAAACCCTATCATATTACACATAACCATAAGTTCCACATTTACGTAAGTCACATGTTTCACGAATAATGCACTGATATTAGACTTGAACATCTCTCAACACATTGTAATTATTCACATCATAACACATTCCCTACTCAAGCCCCTAGCTCGGGTAACAGTTTCACAGCCCAACGGTCCCTAGCACTAATGCATGAGTAGTCACTTGGTAACAACTTATCTACACAAGCAACATATAAATCCACAATCCAACATAATACACACCTTCAAATATTTCTCACATACATGTATTGCCCGGCCCAAACATAATCTTTATACTCGGCACAAACGGACTAAGATTAACGTAATTATAATTGGGCTCGGGATCCAAAGATTACTCAGGTTCAGCCGGATTCAAAGAGGCACACCTTGTGCATCACTACCCAACCGATCCACTAACATTATACATGATCACCTATGTTTTTGTTTGAGTCCATGTTTATATATCAAAGCCCCGGCCCAGTTATCCAATCCTTATGGGTGGCCCACTTATATATATCAAATTTTCATTCAGATTTCAATGCACATAATAGTAAGGATGACTAGTCATGCATTCCTAATCTTAACCCTATTGGGCCACCATTATAAGTGAAACCACATGCAATCGAATAGTTAAATCATTATGTCAGGTTCCATGATACTTGGTTTCAATTGGACCGAATCATAGCGTTTAATACTATCCATGAAATAAGACCCTTAATCGATATTCAAACAGTTGACATCATCATCATTCATTATTAAATTTTCATGTGTGCAAGATTAATTGAGATCAAAATTAGTAATACCTATGGCCGCCATTTATTTTTAGAGTGCACATGGTTTGATGAGAACACATGGCCACCTTTTACATATTTATGATCGTCCAATCTTATCACTACTCTACCTATAAGTCTATTGAACCTTTTTATCAATTAACACATATAGTCTATAGCATGCACACGCAATAATATGAAATCATCAAAAATAGCAGACTCACATACCGCACAAATACAGGGACATAAGAGACGGTGCCTCGAAAGTAAAAGAGCTTCGATGGAGGGGGGTAACCGCTGTCGATCAAAGGTGTGGTTGAGTGTCTAGGGTTTCGTGAATTTAGGTTTACACGTAAAGGTTGAGAATAATATAACTGATCCACTACTGGGCCTAAAGCCCATTTGATTTCGTCGACCCAGCTTATTGACGAAAACACTTATGTGTTTTCGTCCTGAAGTGTTTTCGTGGGTGGGGGGTGTTTTCGGCTATGGCTCCAATTTGTTGATATTGATCATGTCACTAATACAAAACATATATTACATGCACACTTAATGCACCCCATATATATCATATCAATCACAATACGATTTAACATATTACAAATGTGTACAGTTGTGAAAAAAACAAGTCGTGTAAACAAACAACCTAAACAATTAACGTGCAATTAATGCGAAGATGGAATCTTGGAAACTCGAGTTGTCGCATTGGTGGCAAGAAAAGCAGCTTCTAGGTGGTTGTCAAGTGTTTTCGCTCGACGATTCCATTCTTGGGTAGTTGGTTTGGCCCTTGTTCCTGTAACTCGAATCCTAGCCCGGTATATCCCATTTTAATTTTACACCATTGTGAACCTTACGCCTTTTTTGCTCTCTGATCGAGATTCTCGGCATTGAAAAATCTTCGTAAACTAAATCACACGTGTATATGTTGACATTTAAGAAATATACAGTCAAGAAAATCAAGGGTAATGGTGATATATATGCGGATTAGACACCAAAAAAAACACTCAACAAATGGCTGCAATTTAAGGAATGTGTTTAGTGACGGTATCAGATTCCTAATTTATGGAGAAAGATCTGGTGGCTAGAAAAGCTGCTTCTAGGAGGTTGCAAGGGTTCTCGCTCGACGATTCCATTCTTAGTGGTTGGTTTGGCCTTTGTTCCTGTAACTTGAATCCTAGCCCGGTATATCCCATTTTAATTTTACACCATTGTGAACCTTACGTCTTTTTTACTCTCTGATCGAGGTTCTCGGCATTGAAAAATCTTCGTAAACTAAATCATACGTGTATATGTTGACAATTAAGAGATATACAGTCAAGAAAATCTTGGGAAATGGTGATATACATGCGGATTAGACACCAAAAAAAACACTCAACAAATGGCTACAATTTAAGGAATGTGTTTAGTGACGGTATCAGATTCATAATTGATGGAGAAAGGTCTGGTGGCAAGAAAAGCCGCTTCTAGGTGGTTGTCAAGTGCTTTCAATCGACGATTCCATTCTTGGGTGTATGGTTTGGCCCTTGTTCCTGTAACTCGAATCCTAGCCCGGTATACCCCATTATAATTTTACACCATTGTGAAACTTAAGCCTTTTTTACTCTCTGATCGAGGTTCTCGGCATTGAAAAATCTTGGTAAACTAAATCACACGTGTATATGTTGACATTTAAGAGATATACAGTCAAAAAAATCAAGGGCAATGGTGATATATATGCGGATTAGACACAAAAAAAACACTCAACAAATGGCTACAATTTAAGGAATGTGTTTAGTGACGACATCAGATTCCGAATTGATGGAGAAAGGTCTAGTAGCAAGAAAAACTGCTTCTAGGAGGTTGTCAAGTGTTTTCGCTCGACGATTCCATTCTAGGGTGGTTGGTTTTGGCCCTTGTTCATGTAACTCGAATCCTAGTCTGGTATATCCCATTTTAATTTTACACCATTGTGAACCTTACGCCTTTTTTACTCTCTGATCGAGGTTCTCGGCATTGAAAAATCTTCGTAAACTAAATCACACGTGTATATGTTGATATTTAAGAGATATACAGTCAAGAAAATCAAGGGCAATGGTGATATATATGCGGATTAGACACCAAAAAAAACACTCAACAAATGGCTATAGTTTAAGAATTGTGTTTAGTGACGGCATCATATTCCAAATTAATGGAGAAAGGTCTGGTGGCAAGAAAAGCTGCTTCTAGGAGGTTGTCAAGTGTTTTCGCTCGACGATTCCATTCTTGGGTGGTTGTTTGACCCTTGTTCCTGTAACTCGAAACCTAGCCCGGTATATCCCATTTTAATTTTGCACCATTGTGAACCTTACGCCTTTTTTACTCTCTGATCGAGGTTCTCGGCATTGAAAAATCTTTGTGAACTAAATCAAACGTGTATATGTTGACATTTAAGAGATATACAGTCAAGAAAATCAATGGAAATGGTGATATATATGCGTATTAGACACAAAAAAAAAAACACTCAACAAATGGCTACAATTTAAGGAATGTGTTTAGTGACGGCATCAGATTCCTAATTGATGGAGAAAGGTCTGGTGGCAAGAAAAGCTGCCTTTAGGAGGTTGTCAAGTTCTTTCGCTCGACGATTCCATTCTTGGGTGGTTGGTTTGGCCCTTGTTCCTGTAACTCGAATCCTAGCCCGGTATATTCCATTTTAATTTTACACCATTGTGAACCTTACGCCTTTTTTACTCTCTGGTCGAGATTCTCGGCATTGAAAAATCTTCGTAAACTAAATCACACGTGTATATGTTGACATTTAAGATATATATACAATCAAGAAAATCAAGGGCAATGGTGATATTTATGCGGATTATACACAAAAAAAAAATTAAACAAATGGCTACAATTTAAGGAATGTGTTTTGTGACGACATCAGATTCCTAATTGATAGAGAAAGGTCTGGTGGCAAGAAAAGCTGCTTTTAGGAGGTTGTCAAGTGTTTTAGCTCGACGATTCCATTTTTGGGTTGTTGGTTTGGCCCTTGTTCCTGTAACTCGAATCCTAGCACGATATATCCCATTTTAATTTTACACCATTGTGAACCATACGCCTTTTTTACTCTCTGATCGAGGTTCTCGGCATTGAAAAATCTTCGTAAACTAAATCACACGTGTATATGTTGACATTTAAGAGATATACAGTCAAGAAAATCAAGGGCAATGGTGATATATATGGGGATTAGACATAAAAAAAACACTCAAAAAATGGCTACAATTTGAGGAATGTGTTTAGTGACGGCATCAGATTCTTAATTGATGGAGAAAGGTCTGGTGGCAAGAAAAGCTGCTTCTAGGAGGTTGTCAAGTGTTTTCGCTCGAGGATTCCATTATTGGATGGTTGGTTTGGCCCTTGTTCCTGTAACTCGAATCCTAGCCCAGTATATCCGATTTTAATTTTACACCATTGTGAACCATACGCCTTTTTTACTCTCTGATAGCGGTTCTCGGCTTTGAAAAATCTTCGTAAACTAAATCACACGTGTATATGTTGACATTTAAGAGATATACAGTCAAGAAATTCAAGGGCAATGGAGATATATATGCGGATTAGACACAAAAAAAAACACTCAAAAAATGGGTACAATTTAAGGAATGTGTTTAGTGACGGCATCGGATTCCTAATTGATGGAGAAAGGTCTGGTGGCAAGAAAAGCTGCTTCTAGGAGCTTGTCAAGTGTTTTCGCTCGACGATTCCATTCTTGGGTTCTTGGTTTGGCCCTTGTTCCTGTAACTCGAATCCTAGCCCGGTATATCCCATTTTAATTTTACACCATTGCCAACCTTACGCCATTTTTACTCTCTGATCGAGGTTCTCGGTATTGATAAATCTTCGTAAACTAAATCACACATGTATATGTTGACATTTAAGATATATACAATCAAGAAAATCAAGGGCAGTGGTGATATATATGCGGATTAGACACCAAAAAAACACTCAACAAATGGCTGCAATTTAAGGAATGTGTTTAGTGACGGTATCAGATTCCTAATTGATGGAGAAAGATCTGGTGGCTAGAAAAGCTGCTTCTAGGAGGTTGTCAAGTGTTTTCGCTCGACGATTCCATTCTTGGGTTATTGGTTTGGCCCTTGTTCCTGTAACTCGAATCCTAGCCCGGTATATCCCATTTTAATTATACACCATTGTGAACCTTACGTCTTTTTTACTCTCTGATCGAGGTTCTCGGCATCGAAAAATCTTCGCAAACTAAATCACACGTGTATATGTTGACATTTAAGAGATATACAGTCAAGAAAATCAAGGGCAATGGTGATATATATGCGGATTAGACACCAAAAAAACACTCAACAAATGGCTACAATTTAATGAATGTGTTTAGTGACGGTTTCAGATTCCTAATTGATGGAGAAAGATCTGGTGGCTAGAAAAGCTGCTTCTAGGAGGTTGTCAAGTGTTTTCGCTCGACGATTCCATTCTTGGGTGGTTGGTTTGGCCCTTGTTCCTGTAACTTGAATCCTAGCCCGGTATATCTCATTTTAATTTTACACCATTGTGAACCTTACGCCTTTTTTACTCTCTGATCGACGTTCTCGGCATTGAAAAATCTTCATAAACTAAATAACACACGTATATGTTGACATTTAAGAGATATACAGTCAAGAAAATCAATGGCAATGGTGATATATATGCGCATTAGACAAAAAAAAACACTCAACAAATGGCTACAATTTAAGGAATGTGTTTTGTGACGGCATCAGATTCCTAATTGATGGAGAAAGGTCTGGTGGCAAGAAAAGCTGCTTCTAGGAGGTTGTCAAGTGTTTTCGCTAGACGATTCCATTATTGGATGGTTGGTTTGGCCCTTGTTCCTGTAACACGAATCCTAGCCCGGTATATCCCATTTTAATTTTACACCATTGTGAACCTTTTTTTACTCTCTGATTGAGGTTCTCGGTATTAAAAAATCTTCGTAAACTTAATCACACGTGTATATGTTGACATTTAAGAGATATACAGTCAAGAAAATCAAGGGCAATGGTGATATATATGCGGAATGGACACCAAAAAAAAACACTCAACAAATGGCTTCAATTTAAGGATTGTGTTTAGTGACGCCATCAGATTCCTAATTGATGGAGAAAGGTCTGGTGGCAAGAAAAGCTGCTTCTTGGAGGTTGTCAAGTGTTTTCGCTCGGCAATTCCATTCTTGGGTGGTTGGTTTGGCCCCTGTTCCTGTAACTCGAATCCTAGCGCGGTATATCTCATTTTAATTTTGCACCATTTTGAACCTTACGCGTTTTTTATTCTCTGATCGAGGTTCTCGGCATTGATAAATCTTCGTAAACTAAATAACACGTGTATATGTTGACATTTAAGAGATATACCGTCAAGAAAATCAAGTGCAATGGTGATTTATATGCGGATTAGACACCAAAAAAAAACTCAACAAATGGCTGCAACTTAAGGAATTTGTTTAGTGACGGTATCAGATTCCTAATTGATTGAGAAAGATCTGGTGGCTAGAAAAGCTGCTTCTATGAGGTTGTCAAGTGTTTTCGCTCGACGATTCCATTCTTGGGTGGTTGGTTTGGCCCTTGTTCCTGTAACTCGAATCCTAGCCCGGTATATCCCATTTTAATTTTACACCATTGTGAACCTTACGCCTTTTTTATTATCTGATCGAGGTTCTCGGCATTAAAAAATCTTCGTAAACTATACCACACGTGTATATGTTGATATTTAAGAGATATACAGTCAAGATAATCAAGGGCACTGGTGATATATATATATATATGCGGATTAGACACAAAAAAAAAACACTCAACAAATGGCTAATGGCTGCAATTTAAGGAATGTGTCTAGTGACGGCATCAGATTCCTAATTGATGGAGAAAGGTCTGGTGGCAAGAAAAGCTGCTTCTTGGAGCTTGCCAAGTGTTTTCGCTCGACGATTCCATTCTTGGGTTGTTGGTTTGGCCCTTGTTCCTGTAACTCGAATCCTAGCCCGGTATATCCCATTTTAATTTTACACCATTGTGAACCTTACGCCTTTTTTACTCTCTGATCGAGGTTCTCGGCATTGAAAAATCTTCGTAAATTAAATCACACGTGTATATGTTGACATTTAAGAGATATACAGTCAAGAAAATCAAGGGCAATGGTGATTGGTGATATATATGCGGATTAGACACCAAAAAAAAACTCAACAAATGGCTGCAATTTAAGGAATGTGTTTAGTGACGGTTTCAGATTCCTAATTGATGGAGATAGATCAGGTAGCTAGAAAAGCTGCTTCTAGGAGGTTGTCAAGTGTTTTCGCTCGATGATTCCATTCTTGGGTGGTTGGTTTGGCCCTTGTTCCTGTAACTCGAATCCTAGCCCGGTATATCTCATTTTAATTTTACACCATTGTGAATCTTACGCCTTTTTTACTCTCTGATCGACGTTCTCGGCATTGAAAAATCTTCATAAACTAAATAACACACGTATATGTTGACATTTAAGAGATATACAGTCAAGAAAATCAATGGCAATGGTGATATATGTGCGCATTAGACACCAAAAAAAACACTCAACAAGTGGCTACAATTTAAGGAATGTGTTTTGTGACAGCATCAGATTCCTAATTGATGGAGAAAGGTCTAGTGGCAAGAAAAGCTGCTTCTAGGAGGTGGTCAAGTGTTTTCGCTAGACGATTCCATTATTGGATGGTTGGTTTGGCCCTTGTTCCTGTAACTCGAATCCTAGCCCGGTATATCCCATTTTAATTTTACACCATTGTGAACCTTTTTTTACTCTCTGATCGAGGTTCTCGGTATTGAAAAATCTTCGTAAACTAAATCACACGTGTATATGTTGACATTTAAGAGATATACAGTTAAGAAAATCAAGGGCAATGGTGATATATATGCGGATTAGACACCAAAAAAAAAACACTCAACAAATGGCTACAATTTAAGGAATGTGTTTAGTGACGGCATCAGATTCCTAATTGATGGAGAAAGGTCTGGTGGCAAGAAAAGCTGCTTCTAGGAGGTTGTCAAGTGTTTTCGCTCGACGATTGCATTCGTGGGTCGTTGGTTTGGCCCTTGTTCCTGTAACTCGAATCCTAGCCCGGTATATCCCATTTTAATTTTACACCATTGTGAACCTATGCCTTTTTTACTCTCTAATCGTGGTTCTCGGCATTGATAAATCTTCGTAAACTAAATCACACGTGTATATGTTGACATTTAGGAGATATACAGTCAAGAAAATCAAGGGCAATCGTGATATATAGCCGGATTTGACACAAAAAAAAACACTCAACAAATGGCTACAATTTAAGGAATGTGTTTAGTGACGGCATCAGATTCCTAATTGATGGAGAAAGGTCTGGTGGCAAGAAAAGCCGCTTCTAGGTGGTTGTCAAGTGCTTTCAATCGACGATTCCATTCTTGGGTGGTTGGTTTGGCCCTTGTTCCCGTAACTCGAATCCTAGCCCGGTATATCCCATTATAATTTTACACCATTCTGAAACTTAAGCCTTTTTTACTCTCTGATCGAGGTTCTCGGCATTGAAAAATCTTGGTAAACTAAATCACACGTGTATATGTTGACATTTAAGAGATATACAGTCAAGAAAATCAAGGGCAATTGTGATATATATGCGGATTAGACACAAAAAAAAACACTCAACAAATGGCTACAATTTAAGGAATGTGTTTAGTGACGACATCAGATTCCTAATTGATGGAGAAAGATCTGGTTGCAAGAAAAACTGCTTCTAGGAGGTTGTCAAGTGTTTTCGCTCGACGATTCCATTCTAGGGTGGTTGGTTTTGGCCCTTGTTCATGTAACTCGAATCCTAGCCTGGTATATCCCATTTTAATTTGACACCATTGTGAACCTTACGCCTTTTTTACTCTCTGATCGAGGTTCTCGGCATTGAAAAATCTTCGTAAACTAAATCACACGTGTATATGTTGATATTTAAGAGATATACAGTCAAGAAAATCAAGGGCAATGGTGATATATATGCGGATTAGACACCAAAAAAAACACTCAACAAATGGCTACAGTTTAAGAATTGTGTTTAGTGACGGCATCATATTCCTAATTAATGGAGAAAGGTCTGGCGGGAAGAAAAGCTGCTTCTAGGAGGTTGTCAAGTGTTTTCGTTCGACGATTCCATTCTTGGGTGGTTGGTTTGGCCCTTGTTCCTGTAACTCGAATCCTAGCCCGGTATATCCCATTTTAATTTTACACCATTGTGAACCTTATGCCTTTTTTACTCTCTGATCGAGGTTCTCGGCATTGAAAAATCTTCGTAAACTAAATCACACGTGTATATGTTGACATTTAAGAGATATACAGTCAAGAAAATCAAGGGCAATGGTGATATATATGCGGATTAGACATAAAAAAACACTCAAAAAATGGCTACTATTTGAGGAATGTGTTTAGTGACGGCATCAGATTCTTAATTGATGGAGAAAGGTCTGGTGGCAAGAAAAGCTGCCTTTAGGAGGTTGTCAAGTGCTTTCGCTCGACGATTCCATTCTAGGGTGGTTGGTTTTGGCCCTTGTTCATGTAACTCGAATCCTAGCCTGGTATATCCCATTTTAATTTTACACCCTTGTGAACCTTACGCCTTTTTTACTCTCTGATCGAGGTTCTCGGCATTGAAAAATCTTCGTAAACTAAATCACACGTGTATATGTTGATATTTAAGAGATATACATTAAAGAAAATCAATGGAAATGGTGATATATATGCGTATCAGACACAAAAAAAAAACACTCAACAAATGGCTACAATTTAAGGAATGTGTTTAGTGACGGCATCAGATTCCTAATTGATGGAGAAAGGTCTGGTGGCAAGAAAAGCTGCCTTTAGGAGGTTGTCAAGTACTTTCGCTCGATGATTCCATTCTTGGGTGGTTGGTTTGGCCCTTGTTCCCGTAACTCGAATCCTAGCCCGGTATATTCCATTTTAATTTTACACCATTGTGAACCTTACGCCATTTTTACTCTCTGGTCGAGGTTCTCGGCATTGAAAAATCTTCGTAAACTAAATCACACGTGTATATGTTGACATTTAAGATATATACAATCAAGAAAATCAAGAGCAATGGTGATATTTATGCGGATTATACACAAAAAAAAATTAAACAAATGGCTACAATTTAAGGAATGTGTTTTGTGACGACATCAAATTCCTAAATGATAGAGAAAGGTCTGGTGGCAAGAAAAGCTGATTCTAGGAGGCTGTCAAGTGTTTTCGCTCGACGATTCCATTCTTGGGTTGTTGGTTTGGCCCTTGTTCCTGTAACTCGAATCCTAGCCCGGTATATCCCATTTTAATTTTACACCATTGTGAACCTTACGCCTTTTTTACTCTCTGATCGAGGTTCTCGGCATTGAAAAATCTTGGTAAACTAAATCACACGTGTATATGTTGACATTTAAGAGATATACAGTCAAGAAAATCAAGGGCAATGGTGATATATATGCGGATTAGACACAAAAAAAAAACACTCAACAAATGGCTACAATTTAAGGAATGTGTTTAGTGACGACATCAGATTCCTAATTGATGGAGAAAGATCTGGTAGCAAGAAAACCTGCTTCTAGGAGGTTGTCAAGTGTTTTCGCTCGACGATTCCATTCTAGGGTGGTTGGTTTTGGCCCTTGTTCATGTAACTCGAATCCTAGCCTGGTATATCCCATTTTAATTTTACACCATTGTGAACCTTACGCCTTTTTTACTCTCTGATCGAGGTTCTCGGCATTGAAAAATCTTCGTAAACTAAATCACACGTGTATATGTTGATATTTAAGAGATATACATTCAAGAAAATCAATGGAAATGGTGATATATATGCGTATCAGACACAAAAAAAAAACACTCAACAAATGGCTACAATTTAAGAAATGTGTTTAGTGACGTCATCAGATTCCTAATTGATGGCGAAAGGTCTAGTGGCAAGAAAAGCTGCCTTTAGGAGGTTGTCAAGTGCTTTCGCTCGACGATTCCATTCTTGGGTGGTTGGTTTGGCCCTTGTTCCTGTAACTCGAATCCTAGCCCGGTATATTCCATTTTAATTTTACACCATTGTGAACCTTACGCCTTTTTTACTCTCTGGTCGAGGTTCTCGGCATTGAAAAATCTTCGTAAACAAAATCACATGTGTATATGTTGACATTTAAGATATATACAATCAAGAAAATCAAGAGCAATGGTGATATTTATGCGGATTATACACAAAAAAAAAATTAAACAAATGGCTACAATTTAAGGAATGTGTTTTGTGACGACATCAGATTCCTAATTGATAGAGAAAGGTCTGGTGGGAAGAAAAGCTGATTCTAGGAGGTTGTCAAGTGTTTTCGCTCGACGATTCCATTCTTGGGTTGTTGGTTTGGCCCTTGTTCCTGTAACTCGAATCCTAGCCCGGTATATCCCATTTTAATTTTACACCATTGTGAACCTTACGCCTTTTTTACTCTCTGATCGAGGTTCTCGGCATTGAAAAATCTTCGTAAACTAAATCACACGTGTATATGTTGACATTTAAGAGATATACAGTCAAGAAAATTAAGGGTAATGGTGATATATATGCGGATTAGACACAAAAAAAACACTCAACAAATGGCTACAATTTAAGGAATGTGTTTAGTGACGGCATCAGATTCCTAATTGATGGAGAAAGGTCTCGTGGCAAGAAAAGCTGCTTCTAGGAGGTTGTCAAGTGCTTTCGGTCGACGATTCCATTTTTGGGTGGTTAGTTTGGCCCTTGTTCCTGTAGCTCGAATCCTAGCCCGGTATATCCCATTTTAATTTTACACCATTGTGAACCTTACGCCTTTTTTACTCTCTGGTCGAGGTTCTCGGCATTGAAAAATCTTCGTAAACTAAATCACACATGTATATGTTGACATTTAAGAGATATACAGTCAAGAAAATCAAGAGCAATGTTGATATATATGCAGATTAGACACCAAAAAAAGCATTCAACAAATGGCCACAATTTAAGGAATGTGTTTAGTGACTGCATCAGATTCCTAATTGATGGAGAAAGGTCTGGTGGCAAGAAAAGCTGCTTTTAGGATGTTGTCAAGTGTTTTCGCTCGACGATTCCATTCTTGGGTGGTTGGTTTGGCCGTTGTTCCTGTAACTCGAATCCTAGCCCGGTATATCCCATTTTAATTTTACACCATTGTGAACCTTGCGCCTTTTTTACTCTCTGATCGAGGTTCTCGGCATTGAAAAATCTTCGTAAACTAAATCACACGTGTATATGTTGACATTTAAGAGATATACAGTCAAGAAAATCTAGGGCAATGGTGATATATACGCGGATTAGACACCAAAAAAAAACACTCAACAAATGGCTACAATTTAAGGAATGTGTTTAGTGACGGCATCAGATTCCTAATTGATGGAGAAAGGTCTAGTGGCAAGAAAAGCCGCTTTTAGGAGGATGTTAAGTGTTTTCGCTCGACGATTCCATTCTTGGGTTGTTGGTTTGGCCATTTTTCCTGTAACTCGAATCCTAGCCCGGTATATCTCATTTTAATTTTACACCATTGTGAACCTTACGCATTTTTTACTCTCTGATCGAGGTTCTCGGCATTGAAAAATCTTCGTAAACTAAATCACACGTGTATATGTTTACATTTTTGAGATATACAGTCAAGAAAATCAATGAAATGGTGATATATATGCGGATTAGACACCAAAAAAAACACTCAACAAATGGCTAAAATTTAAGGAATGTGTTTAGTGACGGTATCAGATTCCTAATTGACGGAGAAAGGTCTGGTGGCAAGAAAAGCTGCTTCTAGGAGGTAGTCAAGTGTTTTCGCTCGACGATTCCATTCTAGGGTGGTTGGTTTGGCCCTTGTTCATGTAACTCGAATCCTAACTCGGTATATCTCATTTTAATTTTACACCATTGTAAACCTTACGCCTTTTTAACTCTCTGATCGAGGTTCTCGGCATTGAAAAATCTTCGTAAACTAAATCACACGTGTGTATGTTGACATTTAAGAGATATACAGTCAAGAAAATCAAGGGCAATGGTGATATATATGCGGATTAGACACCAAAAAAAACACACAACAAATGGCTACAATTTAAGGAATGAGTTTAGTGACGGCATCGTATTCCTAATTTATAGAGAAAGGTCTGGTGGCAAGAAAAACTGCTTCTAAGAGGTTGTCAAGTGTTTTCGCTCGACAATTCCATTCTTGGGTGGTTGGTTTGGCCCTTGTTCCTGTAACTCGAATCCTAGCCCGGTATATCCCATTTTAATCTTACACCATTGTAAACCTTACGCCTTTTTTATTCTCTGATCCAGGTTCTCGGCATTGAAAAATCTTGGTTAACTAAATAACACGTGTATATGTTGACATTTAAGAGATATACAGTTAAGAAAATCAAGGGCAACGGTGATATATATGCGGATTAGACACAAAAAAAAAACACTCAACAAATGACTACAATTTAAGGAATGTATTTAGTGACAACATCAGATTTCTAATTGATGGAGAAAGGTCTGGTGGTAAGAAAAGCTGCTTCTAGGAGGTTGTTAAGTGCTTTCGCTCGACGATTCCCTTCTTGGGTGGTTGGTTTGGCCCTTGTTCCTGTAACTTGAATCCTAGCCCGGTATATCCCATTTCAATTTTACACCATTGTGAACCTTACGCCTTTTTTACTCTCTGGTCGAGGTTCTCGACATTGAAAAATCTTCGTAAACGAAATCACACATGTATATGTTGACATTTAAGAGATATACAGTCAAGAAAATCAAGGGCAATGGTGATATATATGCGGATTAGACACAAAAAAAACACACAACAAATGGCTACAATTTAAGGAATGTGTTTAGTGACGGCATCAGATTCCTAATTGATGGAGAAAGGGCTGGTGGCAAGAAAAGCTGCTTCTAGGAGGTTGTCAAGTGTTTTCGCTCGACGATTCCATTTTTGGGGGGTTGGTTTGGCCCTTGTTCCTGTAACTCGAATACTAGCCTGGTATATCCCATTTTAATTTTACACCATTGTGAACCTTACGCCTTTTCTACTCTCTGATCGAGGTTCTCGGCATTGAAAAATCTTCGTAAACTAAATCACACGTGTATATGTTAACATTTAAGAGATATACATTCAAGAAAATCAATGGAAATGGTGATATATATGCGGATTAGACACCAAAAAAAACATTCAACAAATGGCTACAACTTAAGGAATGTGTTTAGTGACGGCATCAGATTCCTAATTGATAGAGAAAGGTCTGGTGGCAAGAAAAGCTGCTTCTAGGAGGTTGTCAAGTGCTTTCGCTCGACAATTTCATTCTTGGGTGGTTGGTTTGGCCCTTGTTCCTGTAACTCGAATCCTAGCCCGGTATATCCCTTTTCAATTTTACACCATTGTGAACCTTACGCCTTTTTTACTCTCTGGTCGAGGTTCTCGACA